>JANRGW010035364.1:30355-51511 GCA_024733675.1 Psilopsiagon aymara
GAGCGGTAGCCGCGGCGGACAGCCAATCGGTGCGGTCCAAGTGGAGCCGGGCAGTGCTGCGGCCCGGGGCGAGCGGAACCGGCCCGGCCGGGGGCCCCCGCGGCTCCGGGGCACAGCGCTGTGGCCTGCGGGCTGACAGCCGCCGGTCCTGCTCCGCTCGAGCCGGGGCAGGACCGTGCCCGGGCCGGTTTGACTCTGTTCACGAAACAGAAAGCAACAGGCTGCCGCCACACGGGAGTCCCGCGGGTTTTTGTGCACTGAATCGCTTCGAAATGAAGGGATCTTGCCGGAGCGCGGCGGGATTTTGATGTGCGGTGTCGAAGGCCCAGCATGAGGCAGACACCTGAGACCCGAAATCCCGGTGTGGTGATGTTACAGCATGTGCTGCACCGGGAGAGATGAAGAGGCTGCATGTGGCCAGCCTGGCTGTTTGACAAGTACCTGCCCAAAACATGCTGCTCGGGCATGGGCACGTGTTTCTTGCCACACGCAAGTCTAGAGGCTGGAGTGCTCTGCTCTGGAGGCAGGCTGAGAATGACAAGGGGGAATGGCTTTAATCTGACAGAGGGAAGATTGAGATTAGACATTAGAAAGAAGTTCGTCCCTGTGCAGGAAGATGAGCGTTATGGTCTCTTCCAACCCAAACCATTCTACAATATGATTCATGAACCTTTAGGAGCTTCCAGCTTTTCTGCAACAGTTTGAAGTGATTGGCAGAACACTGCAAGAGGGACCTGCGAAGACCAGCAGAAATACCAGTGTGATACCCGCCACATTCACCCCTTACCAGGACAGCAAATACAGTGAGCAGCAGGCCCAGGACCGAAGGATCCTGTTCACTGTTGCAATCAGCTGCTCTACCCATGCCTGAGTAGCGCTTGTAGCACACTTTGTAGGTGGGAAGGGTGTTGCAATCGGACCTTGTTCATTAGACAAAAGAATTTTGCAAGGCAGGACAAAAAATATCCCAAAGCAGGCAACAGGATTCCATTTCTGAGCTCATCTGAAAGGACATTATCTGGGCAGAGCAAAAGGATGAGTGAAGGGGAACCAGTTGAAAGAGGAATTCTCCGTTGATGGAACCAGAGCAGTACCTCCAATCCCTCCCTGTGTCCCCCAAGAGCTGCATCTCTCATGCTGGGACACTTCAGAATACCTTTGGGTTCAGCTTCTCTTCTCTTAATGTCCCCCTGGAAACTGTTGAGCTGATTTCCCTCCAAGATGCTAATCAGCTTTACAGTAAGCAAATCATGTGTAATTAAAGGCATTACCAGATCCCCCAGACCTACACCGCATCATCTATGTCATCTGGTGTAGGAGCACATACAGCCAAAGCTCAGTCTTCCCTCCACACTGCAGTGAGTCAGTTTTGAAAAGCCATAATTAGAACATTTCCATTCTCCCTCTGCACCTCCTCATGGCACAGGAGGACAAGTGAAAGCAGCTTTAGATGTCTTGTAGATTGCTCAAACCCAAAATGCTGAAGTTTTATGCTTTTCTTTTCTTCAGGTAATTCCAAAGCATAAGTTTGTCCTTGTGAAGTTTGACACTCAATATCCTTACGGCGAGAAACAGGATGAGTTTAAAAAGCTGGCAGAGAGCTCAGGCTCCAGTGGGGATCTTCTGGTGGCTGAAGTGGGAATATCAGGTGAGGAACTCTGGGCTGATTAGCACAGTGTGGGGGGAAGAACACCGTGATTTCTGGTGGAAACAACACTGTGATTTCTGGTGGAAACAGGCTCTGAGGTAATTCTGACTGTGAAACAAGAGAGGCCTGGTCGCTGCTTTGCCTGGTGCCTGAGCTCTGCCTCCTGCCACCAGTGTGGGTGTGCTGCTGATCTTCCAGCTGCTTAATGGAGCAAGTCAGCCCACGCCGCTAAACTGGATGCCATCCTCCTCATTCCTAGCACTTCCTGCCTTTGTTTTTCTGTCTTTGCTGAGAGAAACCTTTCTGTCTATTTCCAGGGAAGAGACTTTGCAAGAATCATGCTTTAGCCACAAGCCTGGTCAAGCAAAGCATATGTAATCTGGTTATTTCATCCCTTTATTGCCGGTGAAGCACAGAAGGCGCTCATTGCACTGTGGCTAGCGTAACTTCAGTTCTTGCAGGTTGCTTTAAGAGTGAGGATTGGATCACTATCACCTTTCTCACTCTTGCTTTGTAGGAAGAATGAAGAATTTAAGCTTATAGGAACTGTCAGACTGGAGGTTTCACCCACACCCACTGACATTTCTAAACACACATGTATTTAGCTAAGTAACAGTTGAAATCTCTTATGTTTTCTGTCCTCAAAAATAAATGTAATTTATGTAAGATGAGCAAACATCTTGTAACTTGGCATGCTGTCAGAACTGAAATGTGTAAGTGTATGCTCTCTGCAGGCAGATCAGGAAAAAAAAATCATTTAACTGTAAAATCACATAATACCAATGGATAGAGCAACACAAGTTAAAAAATGGCTATTAATTCCTGTAAGAAGGATGAGGTTTGTACACGGAGGTCCTGCCAGTGTGTTACCTATCAAAGTCACAGCAAAGCACCATTAGAATCTTGGTTTTGGAAAACCTTTTGATCTTTTGCTTTGGAGAAGTGATTTCAGTTCAGTGTGTGACATTTCTTAGCAAAAAGGTCATTAGGACGTGTTGAAACTGGAAACGAGTATTTATCTGTGTAGAAGAGAATCCTAATTTAACTTTTCCTTTTGATTATCACACTCTGCATTTCTGTGGTTTGTTTTCCCTTGACAGATTATGGTGATAAACTGAACACTGACCTGGGAGAAAAGTACAAGCTGGATAAGGAGAAGTTCCCTATTTTTCACTTGTTCCAGGATGGTGACTTTGACAATCCCTTACCTTACAGCGGCCAAATCAAGGCCGGGGCCATTCAGCGCTGGCTGAAGAGTAACGGCATCTACCTGGGGATGCCAGGTTGCCTGAAGGAGTACGACATGCTGGCCAGCAAGTTTGTGAGCACCACTGAGAAGTCAGAGCGCCAGTCCCTCCTGAAAAAGGGGCAGGAGAGCTTAGAAAAGGCAAAAGAAACCGAGAAGAAGTCAGCTGAGCAATACTTGAAAATCATGAGCAAGATACTGGAGCAGGGAGAAGAGTTTGCTGCTAACGAAGTGGTCCGAATCACCAAACTGATCGAGAAGAACAAAATGAGTGATGGGAAGAAGGAGGAGCTCCAGAAAAGCCTCAATATCCTCGCTTCTTTCCTGAAGAAGAATAACGAAAAAGATGAGCTCTAATACATCGGAGAACTTTGTACAAGCTGTGAAACAATGTCCTATCCAGTTCTCCTTATGCAAGCAAACTTCCCGCTGACTTCAAGAGAGCAGATTTCTTTCTGGTATTCTGTTTAGAAGATAAAGAGGAAGGTGTTCCTTAAACCCACAGTATTCTAAATGTTGGGAAAATCACCTTAAAGCAAGACCCCAATATTGTGTAATTCTACTCAATAACAGTGTTAAAGCAGACAACAAAAAAAAGCACTAGATTGGCCTGGAGCACATTCCTGGTGGTTTTTACAACTGTTCCCTGGCAAATTAATAACAAAATGTGGTCTCATTCCATCTTACACGGTAAAGGTACAGATTGGGTGCCCCTCGCATCTCCACCTTCCCCTGTCCTTAGTGTCCGTGGGGTTTATGCTCATTAGTCTACTCCTCCTCCCACCTTTTGTCTTCCCTGTAGGGCTTCTTCTCTGAGTGTTCTCCTTACCTGTTGTTGACTGAGAGACCTGGAGCTTCCTTTTCCTGCCTTCTCCTGCAGTGGCTCCTGTCTCTGTTTGAGTTGGGTATCAGCCAAGTGCTGGCAGCGAAGACAGGTCCTGCACATATCAGAACCTGCCCCTCATCTTCTGCCAAAGCAGTCACTTCAGCAAACATTGTGGTACCCTGACAGAGCGAGTGGTGGCTGCTCTGAGCAAGGGCCAAGGCTCCTTGAGGTGCTGTTACATTCGGTCCCACCAGTTCATGCAAAATCATGTTGTTTCAGAGGTACATTCGGGTGAGTTTCCTTATGCTTGAAGAGCAGATGCAACGCCTGAGTATTTTGCCTGTCCTTCCCATCCAAGCTTCATTTCCTAGCTTCACAATAAGGGGGTAAGGCCAGTATGGACATCCGAAAGTCTCAAGCCATAGTGAACGTGGACACGATTCTGCAGCCTCCTCTTGAGAAGCAGTTGACATTCAAACTAAAGCTTCAGCAGCATTTGGTAGTTTGAAGTACTTGAACATGAGGTCTTGTTACAGGAAGCATTTGTGTCCTTAGGATCCCATCTGTGTTGTGTTAATGGCTATGCCTGGCCCAGGGATGAGGTCAGTGGTCAGAACTTGATGGGGCATGTGCTGTTCATGCGGTGTGGAGCTTGGATGGCCACTGGAAGATGCTGTGCGCCTTGATCAGGGTTGTAGAGAGTTGAAAAGAGCCCCATCTGTATGTTTTACCTGAAGGTGTTGCTTTAGGCTGAGCAAAACTCATTCCAGTGGGAGCTTTACTGCCTTTTGAATCCTGGGGTGGGTACAAGGAGCAGATTCTGCTGCCAGGTAAAATGTATTAATAATGCTATAATAAAAAGGTCGTTCCAATTAATAGCTGCTGCTTAAAGTGCTTTCTGGAGGAGCTGCTGCTGATTGTGCGGTCGGAGGGGAAGGTGCAGATGATGACTTTCACCTAGAGGCGAGAGGGATGCCCCCGAGGTAAGGCGTTCACACGAGGCGGTCGGAGTGCGTCCTTCGGACCCAGCGCCGTCTCCTCGGTACGAAGGGAGGAGGAAGGACCCGGCGGGGTCCGCGCTCCACGAGGGCCGCGTCCCGCCCGGCTCCTGAGGGAGCCGCCGCCATGGCGGCCACGGCCGCACGCTTCTTCCACCTCGGCAGCGGGCGGGGGGCAGCCCGCTGCCGGGTTACTGCCCTGGAGCTAAGCAGGGTCGGTTTGGGTCAGCGGCCGGAGGGGGCCCAGGACAGAGCACCCCTGCGGGGGTCGGGTCGGGTCCCGCTGTTCCCCCGGGGCTCCCCCTCTCTGACCGCCGGGGGCCGGGCACGGGGCGGGCCGGGCTCGGGGTGGCCCCGGGGCGGAGCGCGGGCGGTGCCCGCAGCCCCCGGAGCGGTGCGGCGGCGGTGGCGGCTCCCCATGGCCCTCCCGGAGGAGGCGGCGCGGCTGGATGGGGACTGGCAGGAGGTGAGCGAGCCCCGCCGGCACCGGGACCCCTGGGGGCAGCGGCTGTGCCCCGTGCCCCAGCCCCGCTCCGTACCGCCGGTACCTCCGTACCCATGTGGTGCTGAGCTCCCCCGTTTATCCTCAGGTCTTCTCGGCTCTCCAATGGATACAGTTCACTATGGCCATGCTCAGGTACAGCGCTCCTAAACCCGTATCCCTGGGGTGCCGGGATGAAGTTCCCGCTACAGTGACAGGCAATAAAGAGGAATCCCTTATCCCAGGTAGGCGGACGTGCTCCTGTTCCAACCTGTGCTTTGCTTTCTCAGTGTTATAGGTTCCAGCTCAATTATTGCCTATGCCGTCTTTCAGAACGCAGTGCGGTCCCCCGAGGTAAGTAAGGTCTGCGCCTCCTTGTCCTCTCTGTACCTTGTGGATGGGTTGTGTGTGTGGCAAAGACCTTTGTAGGTCAGGAACTCTCCTTGGAGCAACTGCGGGTCTTAGGCTTGTGTGGTGGAACCTCATCTGGCAGGCAAAGGTTGTGCTAAGGGTTTGCCCCTTTGCCTGTGATAGGAGGTGAAGGGGCTAACCTTGAGCTGTAGCCACCAAGGAGAAGCAGGTTTCACAGCCCGGAGCTTTCTGCTGCTCCAGGAAAGTCCTCCAGTTGTTCCTGGGAGCAGGGATTTGCGAGTGTGTCCTCCTCTGTGGGGCAGAAGGGCTGTGGAGCAGTGCACAAAGCTGCTGAAGTGCAAACTGGAGATGTCCCTGTAGGAAAGGCTTTTACAGGTGTTGGTCTTTGGGAATCTCAGAGGGCTTTTCCAGGCAGGTGTGCTGCTAAAACTGATACAACTCAAAGACGCTGCGAAGCTCAGGCACAAAGAGGCCAGGCTGAAACAGTTTGTTGTGCTGGATGCAGCAGTGGGGCTTCGGGTGATTCAGCCTGGGATGAGTCTGTCCCTTTGTGCACTGTGGATCTGATATGAACACTGTGCCAGGCACATCCCAAGTGCAGGGAGCACTGTGTGTCTGGGGTAGATCAGATGTGCTGAGCGGGTCACTGGTGTGTGCTCGGTAACTGTGGATCTCCATCCCAAGCCAGGCTTTTGCTGTTCCACACATGGTCTCTCTGTCCAGGATATGCTGGAGGCAGTGCACAGAGCTGATCCATGTGTCAGTGGGGTTTGCTGTCCAGGATTTGCATCCCAGTCTGTGGACCACGCAGATAACACGTTACTGCTAAGGGCAGTAGGACAGTAGAGCTGGCAGCTAAGTTGTAACAAAGCTGTATTACTTCCCTGATCTTCAATGTTCTTGGCACATCATGGATTTGCTCTTCAGGGAACAGGACTTACAGGGAATGCCGTGAGTTTTCCCCAGAGAAGGAAGGCATGCATTCAGGGTAATAACTGGCACATCATTGCGTGAAGAAGGGTGGAAAGGAGAATATAAGTCCAGGTTTGCAGGGCAAATTTGTACCCCTACAACATGCAGGGCAGCCTTGCTGCCAGGAGCAGCCTCCTGGAAATGTTCTGCTGAGCACATCCAGAGTGAGCTGTGCAGATCTCCATGCATTCCTGGGGAGGAGTGAAGGCTGGGACTTCACCTTCGTGCTGCACAAGGTATATATCAGAGGTCACTCTACCCCATCTCCTGCGCTTGGAGAGTTCCAGACTTAGTTCTCTTCCAGGGTCTTCCACCCTGGTATATTGATCTGGATCTGGCAGGGGTCTGGTGTGATTCCACAGCCTCTTCCCGTTTACTTCCATGGCTGAAAGTCTGTGTTACTCAGGAACCCTTTTGCTGTCAGACATATGCTGTGGCCATGGCTTAGGAGCTGCACTCCAGACACTTGTAAGCCACACACGGCTCCACGTCACAGATGGGCCTGTCCTGCTTGAGGGAGTCCAGATGTTTCTGCTCAGCTTATTTCTGCAAATCCATGTAGGAGCGATGGATACCAGCTGGAGTGACTCTGCATCAGGCTTCCAGGCTCCTGCTCTGCTTCCCTGGGGAGATTCAGGGCTGGTGTTTCAAAAGCAGCAAAACCTTCAGTAACTTCCCCATCGCCTTTTCCTCATGGGTCTGGTCTTAACTGGAGATCTGTAAACAATGGGGCTGGAAGAGATCCATATCAAAGCTTGCAACAAACAGCTTCTTCCCTGAGTCATCATGAGGCTCCAGAGTAAAATGCTTAAAAATAAACAGCTCTGCAGGCTGGGAGGAGAGCAATGTTATAAACACTTCCCCTCCAGCCCCCAGCCTAGGAAATCAAATATTGCATTCTTGAAGCTGGTTCTGTGTTCCTATGGGGTCAATAAAACTCTGCAGCCTGAGCTAAATCATTCAGAAAAGATGATGGCAAGGAACAAAGAATTTCCCCCTCCTGTCAACAGGTTCTGTGCCAGCAGATGTCCCTGGGCCATGGCCAGACAGAGCTAAATCAACATGTATGCTCCAGCCTGGCAGCTTGTCTGATTCGTCACGTCTTTACATTCCCTTCCTCTATTTTATAAACACCAGTTGGGTTTTTTCTTTGCAAGTAAGATCCAGGCTGCCTTTCACTAAACGCTGTCACCTACTTTATATAGGTCTGTGCCAAAATAGCCCCTCAACCAGTTTCTCCTCGCTCCAAGGACGCTTGTTGCTTAGAGAAAGGGTCACCTATTTGATTGCAAAAGGTGCTGCTTTGCTTCTCTCTCAGAGCTGCTTGGTTTTCACCTGCTGGGCTCACAAACTGGACGCTGTCACAGCCTGGTATGTCTACAACTGCGTGTCAGGGCTTCAGTTCTGCACCAGCAAGGAAAAACTTGGTTAAAAAAAAACATTTGTGAGTGTAATGATGTACATTCTAGCTCCAGATATTTAGTTAGCAACAGCAAATTGATCTGCTGTGTTGCTGGTTGGATGGTAAATATGGAACTGGAGAGTCAAGGATGTTGGAGGAGACTAATCCTGCAGAAGGTGGAGGAGAAGAACACACCAGGCAGATCTGCATTAGACTGTGCCACCAGGCCACATCTGGTTCAATCAGATCCACTTTACCTCTTATCAGTCTTATAAGCTCTTTCTCATTGCTCACAGGAGCAAGACACGAGTAACACAACGTGGTAAACATTTACTTAAAGGACAGTATTGAGGCAAATATTACCAAAAGCTCAATTTAAAACTCAAGGTCTCCTGAAATGTTTCCATGCTGTGGTTCGCATTATAATTTCCTCGCTGTGGGGGGGTGGGGGTGGGAATGGAAAACGCCCATGATTTTCTCTCCAGGATGCTGAAAATTAGGTACCAAAGGCTACAATTAAGACTCTAGATAATGAGCTGCTTTGCCAGAGTGGCTGCACTCCCGCTAACAGCAAAATATTGCTCAGAAGTTTGTACAAATGTTTTCCTGCAGCATTTAAGGTCCTTTTGGCCAGCACATGCAAACTGGAAACGGGCTGGGAACTGCCATTAGAGGGGATGCGACTCTGTTCCAGCAAAGTGCAGCGTGAAGCACAGAGAGTGGTGGCTCTCACAGTGAAAATTAATCTGGCATGTAAAATAGATTCAGGCTTAGTCACCAACTGAAATGATGTGAAACACGGGGGAAAATGTCTGGTTTGAGCTATTTCAGACCTGAAGGAGGGTTTGTGTTTACCAAGAGTTTGATTTCTCTCGCAGTTGATATAACAAAGAGCATCATTTCTCCCTGCCAACCTGTCCCATTCTGTAACATCCTGGACCTCTGAGATATTTTCTGTAAGAGCTGATGCTGCTCTTGGATGCTGGGGTGCTGTTAGTGGCAGAAAGGGTGATTAGAATGGGGTGTCTGCATTGAGACAGCTCCTAAGAGCAAGAATCAGCGTGGGGTTTGTGTGCAAGGGGAGCTGCCCTGGGGGACGAAGGTGTGTTTAGATGATGGGGTGAAACTGCTGCTGTAGGAGGCAATGGCAGTGTTGTGGCCATCGCTCAGACCTGCTGCTCAATATCCCTTTTTCCAGGTTCGTCCCCTCTTCTACCTGAGCCTCTCTGACCTCTTTCTGGGCATGTGCTGGCTCGCTGGGGCGCTTCTCTACAGCACACCAACCTCCAAGCAGGACCTCATCTGCTACAACCTGCAAGCCACAGGGCAGGTGAGTAGCTTTGGCACCACTGTTCATGCATTCACTGAGCACCCACTGCTGTAACCAGCCGTGCTGGTGATCAGAGCATGGCTCTGGAGGCTGTTTCTAGACAGGCTTTGGCAGAGACTCCCCGTGTGAGCTTGACTTACCAGAGCTCTTCACCTTGTGTGTAAAACAGAGATAAAATGCTTGGGTTTAGGTACACCTGGTTTGGGAGAGGCAATGAGGAAGGCAGAGAGGGCATGGGATTTTGTGGTTGCTGTGTTTGGGTTGCTTGTGTCAAGTGAATAGATGGGTCTAAATCTGTTTCCTCTTGGGCCCATGCTGACAATGATCTATCTCTGCCTCTCACACTGCAGCTTTTCTGTTCCTCTTCATGCTTCCTCCATCCTGGGCAGGAACAAACACACTCTGTGACTGGCTTGAGTTGCTCTTGCTGGCCCTATCCTCTCTCAAGCAATCCCAAGGGTGCTTAGGGGCTGTTCCATCAGCACAGTCTCAGCCCCATGCCCCAGCAATTCGGCTGAATTCCAGCTGATTCCATGTGCTGGAGACTAATTGGAGTGGCTTGAGTGCAATACTCTTTTCCTGACAGTTTGCTTTTGTTTCACCGAGTTCCCATTTCAGCATTAGGCTTTGCAAATGACTGCTCCCAGAGCACTCCATAGGATACGGCCAAGCTTGGGCCAGGGTGGTGGTTCACAAGTGGTGATCTCTGAGTTTAACAGGATCTTTTTAAGGACCCACAAAAATGTGGCTGTTGAAGCCTTGATATGTGTTGTGTGGCCTCGGGCAGCTCCCTGTGAGCATGGTGGTACCCACAAATGGGCACTGAAAGATCCTCACTCAGTGGCAGTGTATGAAGCTGGAGAGGTTCTCCATGTACCTCAGATTGGGCAGGGAGGTAGCTGGTGTGGGAGCGCTCACACTGATGTGTGTCTAGGGATGGGGACCTGCAGCTGGTTTGGTGGGTAAAAGCGGATTACTGGTGATGGGGAGAGCAGCTGCTCCACTCCTGGCTTATCTCTGGTCTCCACAGCTTCTCTGTGGAAGCACCACAATATGTTCACGTTGGTAGAGGAAACAGTGGGGGTAACGTGACCACTTGAGAATGGTGCAGAACAGTATCAAAGATGGTTTTTAGATGATGGAACAGGGGGAAATGGTCAGGGAGAGGCTTTAGAGAGGCTTTTCAGAGCCAGAAGGTGGCAGGAGCTTGTGGGACTGAGGATGTTTCTGAGCTGTTTCCCTTGCAGCTTTGCCTGGGGGACAGTTCTTAATACTGCTGTGATCTTTTTATGGCCTGGAGAAGACATGTTGCACTGCTAGAGGAGCACTAGGTTGGATGTGGAAAACACACCATCATTTCTCAGTGGAGACACCGAGCACATGCTTTGCTCCCATCCATTTCTGTTTCTTTTCTGCCCTTTCATGTGGCTGTGCTTCTCAGGGACACCAGCAAGGTTTGGGGGCAAGGTGGGGGCTTTACTTGCACTGCTAGGAAGAGCAGAGCTGCCCTTGGACAACTCCTTACAGCATTTTCCTTTGCCTCAGCCCCAAGGGAGTTCAGTCAGGGTGCTGTGGTGGGGTGTGCAGGGTGCTTACCACATCCCAACCTCAGCCACAGCGTCACCGGGCTTCTCTCCTGCATGCCACCAGCAGACCCCCCCTCCAGGGGTGGCCGAGCTGGCTTGTGTCTGCTGAGAGCTGTGGCTGCTGTTTGCTCTGGGAGAAATTAAAACAAATGGAGCACTTGCCATAGCAACCGTGCCCGCACGTGACACGGAGCAGGACACCTCCTTGCTTAACACCCGAGCCGTGCCCTTGCGAGGTGGGAACACCTTGTGCGTAAGTAGGAGGTGGTAACAGGTTTAACCAGCAGCTTCCATGGGGTAGGAATGATCTGTGACTGAATGAAAGGAGTAACTGTCTCCTGGCCCCGTGTAAAGGTTTCATCCCTGCGTGTCTCATAAACACCAGCGGCTTCTTTGTAGCCAAGCACCTGGAAGATTGTAAAGTGCACTAAGAGGGGTGAGGGCAGGCTCAGGACTGCTCAGCAGTGGTGTCTGCCTTTGGAGAGCTCACACCACACTTCATGGCATGTGGTTGTCTCAAGGGATTGCCTTAGGAGCAAGACAGTATTTTGCTTTATAGTCTGTTTACCCTCACTTTATCACCAAGGGCTGGTGTTGCAGCAGATGGAAGATCACTAACGCTCATGCCATGTCGTAAAGGATATTGCTTTGTTTCTTGGACTCTCCCTATTTCAGCCCCAGCCTCTTGTTTGTTGTAAATGTAAATACTGCTCCTTTCTGCTGCCCACTGAGCTTGTTCTCCTCCTTTGCATGACAATAATAAGTCCAGAATAAAGATTGTGGTTATAATTGCACAATTCTCCCACATTCTTCCAGTTCAGTTCCAGTGGCCTAATAACATCCTGGCAGGCCCTGCTCATGCTGATGAGTACAATGGGGAGCCACAGAAGGGTTATAATGAGGGACTTTTACGTTTTCCAGCCCTCGTGTTATCTCATCATAGTGAGCACTTCAGGACTGTCCACAGTGCCAAAGCTGGAGCTCAGGAGAGCAGAGCTCCCTTCGCTTTCTGCTGGCATCTTCCCAAGTGACTTTTGGTTCCCTATTTGAAATAGAAGGCAATGCTGACATTGTGTGAGCCTCTCTAAGGAATTCTGATGTGCAAGAGAATGCTCTTTGTGGACTGTTTTGATGACCTTCCCTGGAAGTAATTGAAAAAGGGCAGCAAACCCTCATTTAACCTTATTTAATGAGCTGGAAAGTCAGTATAATGTTCCTGCTGCAATGTAGCAGCTCATTGGACTCGGCCTCTTGAGTGAACCAAGAGCATTTGAAGACTGAAGGAGACCACGTTTGTTTAGTGACTGCTTTCCCAGCCTTAGGTGCTATCAGGGTGGCAAACCTGTGCTCCTTGCCTCTTTGGCAAGAGGTAGCATATCCACTTGAAAATTCACTTGTCCAGCCCTTCCTCTTTGCCTTTGCCATTGAAGCATGTGTTTCCTGTAACAAACACAGCACCCACATATATATAGTCTGATTTGGCAGCACAGTTTTTACTTGCCTGCCTGGAGCAACCTTGGATGAACAAAGAAATGCAAGAAAGATTTGGGAGGTTTTATGGGGAATTTTACATATTTGGCCTCATCTCAAGCTGGAATCAAGGGCTCTGAAACTCTCTGTGGGAAAGAGTTCTGTAGCTTTCCTTTCCTTCCTTTTCCCATGCAGAGTAAAGTGCTCTTGAGGTGTTAACTGAGGCTTAGTGCAGACATTCTCTGTCCCCACTTTCCTCTTTAAATATCTCATTGTTTTCTGTTTCCGTGAATTGACTGTGTAGTGAGCTTATGATGCCAGAAGCAGATCTAAGTGCTGCATTTGTGTTGTGTTTCCTAATGGATGTAGCATAGGGAGAGTCCAAGTGCCTTTGAACCATTCATTGCCAGGATGTGGGCCAAAACTGAGCCAAGTCACCCATATTTGTATTTTTAAGACAGTCCTGTTGTCATTAGCTCTCCTGTCCCATGTTTGACGCCAAAGTCAAACTGCCCTTGTGCAGTCTGAGGTGGGAACCCCTCCACTTGGTGTCCCACTGCGCCTCAGTAGACATGAGGACAGGGACTCTCACCTTTGGGAGTTCACTGTGCTGTTTAGTATCCTGCCTCTGGCCTGAGGGCTTTAGGTTCATCAGTGATGCTACAGGAGCTACTATTACAGGACTGAAATATTGTCTATATTTCACAGATATTCTACGTGGCCTCTTTTCTATACACTGTCAACTACACCTGGCATCTGTACATGGACCTAAAGATGAAATACAATCAGAACCTTTTCAGGATACCCCCCCAGGTGAGTAGGATTGGCATGCAGCAACTGTTGGGGACCAAGATCTAACTGTGGGGTTGTGGTGGGGTTTAGGAGATGCATATGTAACAGTAAATCTCACTGTAAGGACTTTGAAGACCCTCCTGCCCCGTGGCTGTATGAATTGATGTATCTTGCCCACTGAGGTTGGAAGAGTTACTGCTGAGTCTGTGGTAGCATCTCAGTGGAAGGTTAGGCTTGCAAGACTAAAGCAGACAAAGGCAATGGCAGTGTACATCTCAGAGTAGAGAAAACTCAGGACTGGCTGTTGGAGAAGTCCTGCAGGTAAAACAGCAGTTTGCAGCAGCTGAGTAACTGGCTTGCTGCTGTCACTGCCTTCTACCAGTTGGGCATGGCAGAGAGGGCAGAAAAGCAGGGGCTGCCTGAAACTGGGAGCTGACAATTTCTGTCCTCCCTGGGTGTCATTCAGTGTTTGAGAGTGTCAGTAAGATATTGTAAGAGTTTGGGGTGGGAGGGATGACGGAAATGAGCTGGTGATAAAAGGAGCAGCTGGCTCTGTGAAGAGCGGCCAGACCTCACTTCACCATCGCTGGCCTTTACAAAAGCCCTTTGGGGAGCTGGTAATCGCTGGGAACCAAGGGACAAGGACATAGGAGTCAGAAAAACACTCTGCATTGCAGGCTAAACAAACACTTCACATACCTCATGACCAACATCTCTCCTTGGGGTTGTTTCATTCTTTCCACCTGGCTAAACAGTGCAGCACCACCATCGCTGCAACTCATGTGTTGCTCCTCGTGTGTTGCTGCGTGATGAGAGCGTCCTTGTGCAGCTCTTCCCATTCGATCCATTATCCACATTTATCTATGTAGCCTTTGTCTTCCCTAGACATTTGCTGTGCACAGCAAGCTTTGTATCTCAGATATTCTGCTTGGTTCAGGAGTAGCAGGCTGGCCAGATCAGTCTGTATTTCAAGGGCTCTTGCCCATAGGGCTTGGGTCCACTTATAGGACTGGTTTCCTTCTTGCTGGACTCCCATTCAAAACGCAACACCTACCATAATTCCCCAGCATTACAGCTGTGCCCACATTGTTTTGTCATCGCTGTTGTGTGGATCCCAGCTGCCAAAGTACATTTCCTGGTGAGTACATACCAGGACACTCCAAATCGCCTTTAGTTCTCCACTAGAGCATAGAGTTAGTGAGGAACAAGGCTAGGTTAAGTGAATGAGCAAGTTACACCAGAGAGCTCATCAAGTGTCTGTGCCTTGTCCAGTTCCAAGTTCCCTTCTCAAGTCCTCTAGTTTTGAAGGAGAACAAGGCAGTGGGCGGTGGAAGCATCAGTTGTTCCTGTTGCAAATCAGCACAGACTAAACTCAATGGTGTTGATTCAATGCGAAATGGAAACAAACATTTGTACTTGGTCTGGGGATTAATTGGCATTCAAAGAGCCCTTGGCTGCTAAAGTGCTCCCTGGGAGCTGGGTCCTGGGACCCAGAGACACTCGTTTAATAAAGCTCTTTGGATTTTGCAGGTTGTAGATTACGCGAGTTGCATTGGCCGAATAGCAACAATCTCATCTAGGTAAGACGTGAGTCTCTGTAGCAGAAGGATGTGGTTCTGGTAAACTGCAGTGCCCTGATCTCTGCTTCCTGCTTATTTTGAAGCAAGTTTTAGTAAAACCTGTAAAGCTCATCAGTAACAGCAGAGTTACCTAACAAACTCAGGGTAGGAGGGTTTGGATGTAGGGGCCTTTCTCTAACCAAGTTAGTTAGAACTATATTAATTGTATGTATGTTTTTAAGGAGCTGCTCCCTTTACCTATGCATTGCCTGCATGAATGTTAATAACACCAGTATTTAAGTAAGTCCTCTATAGTGACAGGAGGAGAAGCAGCTAGTGTTTGTTTGGGGATGAGAACAGTGTAATACTAATAACTAATAGCTGTGCCATTGTCCTTTCTCTTCTTAGCCTGATTCCTTTCCTTCTCATGGTACCTGTGTTTTGCATGGGCAACAGCAGTAATTGCTACCAGAACTTCAGCCAGAAGCATGGGTAAGCTTCACACATCTCTGAAACAGCCCCGCTGTTTATGAGCCATAGCAGGAGCTCAGGCTGTTCCTTTTCTCCCACAGGTGTCTCCTGATGCATACAGAAATAGCTGTGCCCACCAACGAGCCACAAACCCTGAGTGGCTCTGTTTGCCGTGTGATGCATTTCTATGGCATTGGAGTCTTCCTCATTTCCTTTCTGATCAGCTTCATTGCCATTCTGGTAAGAAATATAGTCCTTGCACACTAGGCATTGCATCCAGATGGTCAATTTTCATCTTTACATCTTTCTTTGGGTGATACCACAGGCCAGGCAATGTCAGGGGAAGGATTGTGTGGTGCTGCTTCCCTTTTGGAAAGCATGGTAGAGGAGAGAGGATGTCATTATGCCACCATATAAATCCATCTGGAGTCCTGAGTTCTGTCAACCTATCTCTAAAAGGATTTAGCGGGTAGAGAAGGCTCAGAGCATGGCAGCAGATCACCTACTGCATGGGTCAACAAGAGCCCAAACCAGTTCAGACAAGGAAGGTCATGTACAAAGCAACTGCTCTCCCTCAGGCAGCACACTGTTGCATGAAAAGGTTTGATAGATTGAAATGTGATACTCTGTCCTAGATGAACAAGGCAGATCAGAGCATTGCACCAAGTACAACCAACCATGTGTGCTTGTTCCTTTTTAGGTTATACTCAGTCAAGCCCGAGGCTTGTACAAAAGGTTTGTGAACTCCACAGGGTTCCTGGGAGATCAGCAGTGGGCCATGATAAAGATGGTAGAACAACGAGTGGTTTTTTACCCTGTTGCCTTCTTCTGCTGCTGGACCCCAGGTAAGCAGAGAGCTGAGTTACTCTCATGATATTCCCCTAGGACATAGAGCCTGGCAGCGGAACTTGGAAGAGATGGGATTAAAGCAATACCCTCTTCTCCATCCTTTTTTACAGCTGTCCTTCTTGGAATAATGAAGCTGGCTGTTTCAACAAACAGCAAAATCTACATGGCTCTTCTCATTCTACAGGTAAATGTGTTCCTCTGCAACCTCCTATGGTTTGCCTTCTCTGCTTGCACAGGGATATTAG
Organism: Psilopsiagon aymara; assembly: GCA_024733675.1. Lineage (NCBI taxonomy): Eukaryota > Metazoa > Chordata > Aves > Psittaciformes > Psittacidae > Psilopsiagon > Psilopsiagon aymara. The sequence continues at coordinate 46,603 of JANRGW010035364.1, forward strand.
TGTCTGCCTGCTTCTAGTCTCTGCTGGACAAAACATGCTTCCAGCTGTCAAGATCACTGCTGTGTATGTGCCTAAGTCTGGTTTATGCTTGTGGTTGGAAAAGATCTTTATTAGATGTTTTATGTTTTTCACAGGCTTGAAAAGGTCTCAGTAACCGAAATCACAGCACCATGGCAATTATAGAAAATAGAACTAGAAAGGATCCCTAGAAATCAGGGTTTTTTTCCACTCTTTTTTGTAAAAAGGAGACTTCTGTGTCTTTCATTTGGAGACTTTTGTAAGTCTCCAGATGCAGTTCCTCCACAACACTTGTCCAGCTCCTTGCTGTGCCTGAGGCAGCATTTAGCAAAGAGTATTAAAATAACCATGAGCTTCCTCTATCGCATGGGGATCTGGATAGATAAAAGCATGCTGGAAGTGAGGTTTGGCATAACACGCTGGGTTTGGCAGCCTGGTAGGGAGCTGTGTTGTGCTGTGCAGTGCTGGCTGACAAAAGAACCCAGCTCTCCCATGTGCTCTCTCCCAGGCTCTAACAGCAGCTTCCCAAGGCCTTCTGAACTGCATCGTGTATGGCTGGACGCAGCACATCTTCCTCTCCCTCAAACGCAATGCCTGCAGGGACGTTGACACTCAGACTCCTCTCCTGCGCTCCCAGAAGAAGTCCTACTCCAGCACACTCCCCATCAGCCCACCAGACACAGAGGGCTCCGCATCCACCCTGCTCTGATGAATCCCTAAACCCTCAGCCTCATCGTGGTTTAGTAACATCAGCCAGACCTGGCATCAGGCTGTCTGCTGCGAACTGTTGTGCCAGCAGCAGTTAGCTGTAGTGCTGGAGGAGCCTGAGCTGATCTGTCAGAGACAGACCCTTCAGTGAAGAGAGTTATTTATTTTACAGGTTTGTATGGACTGTAAACAGATTCTTTAAATGTGGTAAATCTTAAGTACAGACTTTCTCCTCATGGAAATATCTCTAGAAATGCAGCAAATTGTATGTAACAGCTCAGAGATCTGGTACAGCTCCTCTGAGCGGAGGTGGTCAAAGGATGTTGCACTTCTCTAAGTCTTTGCCATTACAATTTAACAGTAAAGCAAAAGTATTTTCAATCTCTGACTTTTAATCCACTATATAAGGACATGCATCATGCTAATAGTCAACTGCAAGGAATGAAGAATTGCAACGTAGCATAAAAAAAACAGTGCTCACCTCCGTGCCTTGACTTTTTGCACATTTCCCTTCTGTTCTCATGCAACTCCTGCTCGGCTCCAGTACCCAGAAAAATAAGGCTATGGTGGAGCATCTCTTATGAAACCAGGTGAGAAGGACTTTGCATGAATGTATCTGTACTCTTCTAAATGCTCAAGTGAATTATTTACTGAAGTTTCACCACTCTATGGAAAATAAAACAGATCTTTAGCTGCATTGAAAACAATTCTCTTAACTTTTACACTCCTTATTTTCTAACAGCTTCACTTTTGGGGCCCGACCCAAATTTATTTACATCGTAGGCAATACAAGAAGAGGAAATACTAAAGTTTGGTATAATTAACTTTTGTACAGTTTACACAGGTACGTTGTGTAAATCACTTTGTGGAAGATCTCCCGGGACTAGCAGTCCAGCTGCAGGGGCATACACACAGGGCCTGTAGTCCTTTCCAAACCTCAGCTGGTGGGTTTCCCACTGCTTTCATGGTTTTTTAAACGTACTTTCTTCTCCTTGTTCTTCTCCTTCTTCTTCTTCTTCTCCTTCTTCTTCTCCTTCTCCTTCTTCTCCTTCTTCTTCTCCTTCTTCTTCTTCTCCTTCTTCTTCTCCTTCTCCTTCTTCTTCTTCTTCTCCTTCTCCTCCTTCTTCTTCTCCTCCTTCTTCTTCTCCTCCTTCTTCTTCTCCTCCTTCACCTTTTCCCTCTTCTTCTCCTTCTCCTTCATCTCCTTTTCCCCCTCCTCCTCCTCCTTCACCTTCTTTTCCTTCTTCCCCTTCTTCTATACCCTGCTCCTCATCTGCAGAACTCTCACTGCCTTCTGCAATTGCAGCTTTTGCCTTTCTGTATTTGGTTACAGCAATGCCAACAGCAATCCCAATGATAGTAAGGGGAACTGTGATCCCCATTACTATCTTAAACACTTTAGTTCGGACAACCTCCCCCATGGTCATCGTGAGAGCTGGTGGAGGGCCACTGTCCATGCTCCCTCCCAGGCCATGGAACTGGCAGTCCGGAGGAGCCCAGCCAGCTTCACAGTGGCAGTGCTCAAGGTTGTTGCAAACCCCTTTCCCTCCACACTTAACCTTCCCATCGCACGTCATCTTGGCCGTGGCATCTATGCATGTCCTGTTAATACAGATCTTTTTTGGCCCACATCTGGTGCCATCAGTCCCTCCTCCGACATCAGGTGTATCAATGCTGGCATGGTAGGCTGTGCCCCAGCACCAATCATTTGGCCCTGGTGTCTGAATGATGGCTTTAGACCGCAGCAGGATGGGTATCTTCTTCACATTGACACACTGCAGCCTTCCACACAGAACATTTTGGGGTTTACATCCCACAAAAGCAATTTTGGAGCCATCACCACCGCAGTTGCCAAATCGATCCCCTCTCATGTTCTGCTTTTGGAAGCAACTTTTTGGAGCACCATGAGCATGCTTCCCAAAGACTTTTCTGCACAGGTTGTCATGGGTCGCACATTTCCCATGGTAGCAGTAGCCGTTGTTGCTGCAGGGTGTCCCATCATGCACGTACAAGTCCTCTGGGCACCACGCCGAAGTCCCATTGCAGTATTCAGGCAAGTCACACTCATCCACCTCTGACCTGCACTTGTGTCCTGCAGCGTGGAAATGGCATTTATGACAGCACTGCCCAATGGAGCAGAGAGCCCCAGGCTTCAGCCTGCAGTTGGGGAGACAGCATGGGTTGCCTCGGCAGTCCTTCAGCCCCCCACAGTCACACTGCTCTCCCTCGTCGATCACCTTGTTGCCGCAGTGTTTAAAACGGAAGAGTCTGTGGGGCTCGGGGATGTTGCACAAGCAGTGGCCGTGGCCTCTGTTCATCAGGTCTAAGTAGTACTGCATGCTGCAGTTGCTGAACCCCTTGGCCCCAGTGAGCGAGTCGCCCGTCATGTAGCACTTGGTGGCTGTTCCACACGCACAGTTCTTCTTGTCGTGCTCCATGCCCAGGTTGTGACCCAGCTCATGAGCAAATATAAGTGAGAAGGCTGTGAAATCTCTCTGTATATGTGAGATAATACTCGAGCGGTACCCTGGGAAGCAGATGGTACCTACATATGCCAGCCCAACAATTAGCCCAAAGTCCATGTAAGTAAATAGATGTGCGATGTCGTATGCCATCCTCTGAGAGAGATCCCTGTTTGCCCAGTAGTTAAAACTCCTAAGGACATCTTCTATATCCTGGCTGTGCCTGATGAAGTTGCTGTGTGTCCAGATCTCCATCCCAATCAGGCAGACACGAATCCTGAGGCTATAGAAGTACGTTTCAGCTAAATTGATGGTATCCGTAACCAGAAGCATCACGGAGGTTTCATTGCTCCCTTGGAAGGAAAACAGTGAGTAATCCACCACGACGAACACCTCCACGTAGGTGGTGTGCTTCAGCCCCCGACAGAAAACGTGCTTTCTCAGGGTTACCTGAGGTCCCATCTCATGCAGCTGCGTCCGCATCACCTCGTTTGTCACCCCGCACATCAAGGGCTTGCTCTGGGTCACCTCTCGCCGATAGAGAAGGTGCTGGAAGGTGAGGGACCCCGGCACAGGCTCGATGGTGTAGCTCAGGTTCCCCATCTCCAGCTGCCCCCTCAGCCCCCAGCAGATGCTGAGCGTGGCCATGGAGCCGGGGCTGTCCTCCATGTACCCCCGGTAGAAGCACTCCTGGGGGATATGGGGCTGCTCCACCACCCTGTGCCCCCCCGGGCTGTACGTGACCACGGGCAGGTTTTTCACCAGAAACCCTCTCTTCTGTGTGAGGTGGACGATGCGGTTCCTCCCCTCCACCCTCAGCACATAGGACAACTCTGCCCCCGCGGCTGCCTCTGCCTTAGGGGACAGCTTCCTCGGATGGACTATCTCATAGACGGCATAGCCCGGGGGTGGGTGATGGCCGCTTGCCCCAGGGAGGAGAGGTGCCACCAACACTGCCCAGACCCCCAGCCCGAGGAGAAGGGCTTCCCCCCGGCCGCCATGATGTGCCTGGAGCCATCTCATTGCCAGCGCCTTCAAAATGGCGGCGAGACACCTGAGGGAGCGTCCTGGCATGGGCACATGGACCCCGTCTGCCCTGAGGCGCTCAGGCAGCAGCCAGGCCATGGCTGTCCCCTCCGGGCTGGCACAGATGAAGGTACGTGGCACTCTGCTGCTCTGAGGGGCAGCCATTCCCCTCACAGCCCTTTGAGCCGCCTCTGCCAGCTGCTGTGATGCAGCCGGGGTCTGCAGCATGGCGGCTCCTGTGAGGTAACAGGGATGGAGAGCACCCATCCCTGCTGTGCTCCCCTCACCTGGGGTGCCCGTCATGGCCAGGGAGCTGTGGTTGCCTTTTTGGCTGCTCTCCTGTCACTCAGTGGCATTTGGGATCCCCACGTCCTCACCACCCCTCCTACTTTCCTCCACAAGTGGAAATCCCAGCTAAAGCTTGGCTGTGGGTCACGAATTTGAGAGTTAACCATAATAATGAAGGAAATTAACTTCACAGATGGTAATGGCCCCTGGCCACCGCCTCACCTCCTTCACCAGGCTGTAAAGCAGTGGCTCCAGGTAGGTCCATTTGTTAGTGACCCCCCCCTCCCCTGAGTAAAACTCATAGAACCACTGAACGGTTTGGATTAGAAAGGACCTCAAAGCTCCTCCAGCTCCAACCCCTGCCATGGGCAGGGACCCCTTCCACTGGAGCAGAGTGCTCCAAGCCC
>JANRGW010035365.1:0-68530 GCA_024733675.1 Psilopsiagon aymara
GGAGTTGGGGAGAAGAAAGAGGTGGGAGTGAGTGAGCAAACTGCGTGAGTTACAGCTTAAACCACGACAGTTCTTTTTGGTGCCCACTGTGGGGCTCGAAGGGTTGAGATAACAACAGGATTAATAGCCACTCATCACAATGCTGACTTATTGGCCCCCAGCGTTGTTCCTCATGATTCTCTTGAGTTCATGGTTTCAGCATGTATTTGCTGTCTTAGTGTTTATCAGATGTGGGGCTTGGGCTGAGGTTCTTGTTTTATTGTATTTTATGGTAATGACTTGTAATACGGGTGGGCTCCGGCAGCAGGGCGAGATGGAAGTGGCTGTGGACTTGTACCTGGCCGTCCGGCTGCTCTTCACCATCCTGGCCCTTGTCCTCGCCTCCATCTTGTGAATCCATGAGCAGCTGAGTTGGGGCGGCCCTGGGAGCCACCGGCAGCCGAAACGGCCCAGGAGCACAGCTCCGGGGACCAGGAGGCCAGGAGGAAGTGGCTGCCGGTGGAGGAGGTCAGGGCAGTCGAGAGGGGAAGGATGTGGCTATTGAGTGGCAGGCGGAGGTGGCGGGGGAGCCGAGCCCCGTTGCGGCCAAGAGCATTCCCCGGCAGGTGCCCACACTGCCCCATGAGCCGGAGCTCCAGGAGGACGCAGGAGACCATGCAGCACTTCCCAGCAAGGCAGATCATCAAGTCCAACAGTTCTCCCAGCACTGCCAAGGCCACCACTTAACCATGTCACTGAGGGCTTCATCTACACAGTCTGTGAACACTTCCAGGGATGATGACCCCACCACTGCCCTGGGCAGCCTGTTCCAATGCCTGATCACCCTCTGTGGAAGAAACTGTTCCTAATATCCAGTCTAAGCCACCCCTAGTGCATCTTGAGGAAGTTTCTTCTTTCCTTGTTCCTTGGGAGCAGAGATCAGCCACCTCTTGGCTCCATCCTCCTTTCAAGTAGTTGGCAGAGAGTGATAAGGTCCCCCTGAGCCTCCTCTTCTCCAGACTAAACCCCCCAGGTCCCTCAGCTGCTCCTCATCACATCACAGTTGTGCTCCAGGCCCTTCACCAGCTCCATTGCTCTTCTCTGGACCCAATCCAGCAAGTCTGTGGCTCTGTCCTCTAGCGACCCAGCTCTAATCCTGTTGTTTCAATCCAAGAGTCTTCTTCAAAGAGACTCAAGTTCAGGCCTAAAAACCACTGACAGCATTTAAAGATCTTTGCCTGGAAAGTTTCAGGGAGAGTTTAACATAACAGCTACGGGCTCAGCTGTTGTCAAGAGGAACAAGGCAGAGTCTTCCTCCTGGTTATGCTGCCTCCTCTTCCTGATCCATGCACAAACATTGGCATATAGCTGGGCCTGAAATGATCAGTTTGAAGAGCAGAAACCTTAACTGTTTTGTTGATTAGTTCTCTCAAGGAACAAGTGACAGGATAAGAGGAAATTACCTCAAGCTACACCTGGGGAGGTTTAGACTGGATATTAGGAACATTTTTTTTCCTGAGAGGGTGTTCAGGCACTGGAACAGGCTGCCCAGGGCAGCGGCAGAGTCACTGTCCCTGGAGGTGTTCACAAACTGTGTAGACGAGGCCCTCAGTGATAAGGTTTAATGGTGGCCTTGGCAGTGCTGGGGAACTGTTGGACTTAACAGTCTTAGAGGTCTTTTCCAACCTAGGTGATTCTATAATTCTATGAAGCAGTTCTCAATGCCTTCAGGAAATCTGATGGCACTGCTGTGCCAAAAGAGACTGATTTAGGTGACAATAAGGGTGCTGGGCAGAGAGCGGGAAGCTGAAAGTGGTGGAATGACATTACCAAAGTTACTGTTGTAGATGAGTTTTAGTAGCTCACCCAGGCCAAGCTTATGAGGTTGTCCTTCCCTCACTGGTTTTGGGCTTGGTGTCCTAACATCTGTTTTGTACTGAGTTGTGCTGGTTCATTATGACCCTCGTAAGAAAGGCACTCAGACTCAATAAGGTATCAAAGTGCTATTTATTAGAGCAAACACAGTAAGATGAGAATAGCAGAGATAATTTCATGTACCCCTAGATGGTGGGAGTCTCAAGTGGTGCAGCACCAAAGGGCCTCCAATCCACATACAACAAAACGACTCGATTCATCATTTCTGCTGTCAAATAGAAAGGATGCACTCATGAGAAAGTCTGGCTGTATAGTTAGATGAGGGCAAGGACACACAGGTGGCTTAATACCTCATACTCAGCAGGAGATGCCTTCAGGCTCCTTTGTTAGTATGGGCTAGCTGAGTTTATCATAGAATCGTAGCATGGATTGGGTGGGAAGGGACCTTCAAACCTCATGGAGTCCAACCCCTCTGCAATGAGCAGGGACATCTCAAACTGGATCAGGTTGCTCAGAACCACATCCAGCCTGGCTTTGAATGTCTCTTTCTTATAGGCCCCTTTTAAGAAATGAAAGGCCACAACAAGGTATCCCTGAAGCCTTCGCTTCTCCAGGCTGAACAACCTCAACTCTCTCAGCCTTTCCTCATAGCAGAGGTGCTTCATTCCTCTGATCATTTCTGTGTTCCTCCTCTGGACCGTCTCCAGTAGGTCCACGTCTTTCCTGTCCTGAGGACTCCAAAGCTGGATGAAGGACCGCAGGGAGGAATCTTACCAGAGCAAAGAAGGACAGAATCACCTCCCTGATCTGCTGGCCATGCTCCTTTGGATGCAACCTGAGATATGAATGTCCTTCTGGGTCACAAGCACACATTGCCCGCTGATACCCAGTCTTTCACCTAGGTCCTTCTCAGGGCTACTCTCAACTGCTTTTCTCCAGCCTGTATTGATACTGGTGGTTGCCCCAACCCACATGTATGACCCTCCACTTAGCCCCATTGAACCTCATGGGGTTTTCATGGGCATCACATTGTCCATTGTCTTAGGGACAAGGTATCTGTGCAGCACACCACCAGTCTGAAGGCAAGGCTATTCTTGCAGCATAAGGCACAGCACAGGCCTGGGTGTACTCAAGTTAACTGTGATGTGAATCACCAACTCCTTGATGTCTTTGAGGTAGGGTTACTACAAGATCTCACTGGAAGCACAACCTCTTCCCAACTGCCTGTGGATCCCATCTCATGTTAAGGTCATTCACACCTCCTAATTGCCCAGCTGTGCATGGGTGAGCATCTTGTAACTCCATCCCTTGTAACTAACTCAGTCTCCTTGTATCTCCAGCAATTGAGCAAATCAGAAGTATTTGTGTACCTGAGCAACCTGGTCTAGTTGAAGATGTCCCTGCTTATCACAAAGGGGCAGGACTAGATCACCTTTAAAGGTCCCTCCTACTGTATGATTCTGTGATCAAGAAAGGAGAGAAGAACATGGACTTCTCTATGTGGCTAAGCAAATGGAGATGCTGATGGGGAAAGATTTGCCGACAGTCCCTCTGCCAATGGCAGAAATAAGAGTTGTCCTCAGTTGCTGTGCTCAGTTCTAACCCACGAAAGTCTTCTTTATGGCTGTAAACCATAGAGCAGAGAGAATCAGACTGATTGTCCACATTAAAAGCTAGAAACTAATGATGAGTAGGTGCTTCCATACCATAAGCACTCAGTTATTACACCTAACAGATTAATATCAGAATTGTCATTGTTAATAAAGTGGTAAAATGAGACTGTGCACAGAAATTGCAGAAGTGAGGATGGGAGCTCTAAGGGCGTCAGGAGGCATTTCCCCTCTGGTTCTTGAAGTAACTTCTTCAAGATACCAATGGAAAAGGTCAGCAGAAAGTGAAGGGTGGAAGTACACGTCACAGGCTGTGCCTGAGTTCGTAAGTGACTCCAGGAAATTTCGCTTTCTATTGTGGAGAAGTCATCACTGATCCAATGCCTCTTAGAAATGATGAGGTGGATCCAGGAAGGATACAAAATAAGTATAAAATAGGATGCTGGAAACAGAAAAGCAGGGTAAGGAAGGTTAAAGACAAAATGATGTAAAGGAAAAAACAAATGTAAAGAGGAGCGTACAAGACAGTGCACACAGAAGAACAAAGAACATGGAGAATGGACAGGGCAGCCAAAAAGAATTCCTGGGAGATATTTTGGTGCCAGTCCAGCACTGATTCAAACATTGTCCAAGATCAGGGCTGGCACATTTTCCAGGGCCATTTCTAAAACATACAACCCTGTGAATCAAAGGAAGTTTACACAACACAGACAAATCTGCGTGAACATGCTCAAAACTATTTGTCTCTGACATATTGTTGTGGAGGGACAGATGAAGCCCATCTGAGGCACAGTTTGCACTGCTGTGTTGCTGAAGACAATATTTAGGATCAACTGAGTGCAGATCATCAATTTACAGAGAACCTTTCAAAACTTCCTTTGATACAGGTGGATCTGTCTTACCAACATTTACAGTTTCATATCAGTAAGTAGAGGACACATAACTAAAAGGAACTGTCAAAAAAACCCCAACCAAAAGCAGTAATAAGAATATAAAACAGAAATAGGACCACTCCCCCCCCCACTACTGTTAGGAATTATTTGTTACATATTAAGTGCAGAGGGGTCTGGATTTATCCTTTCCGAAGAGAGAACTTTTTTTTTTAGCTAAGATTCTTTTTTGAAAGGATAATAGATTCCTACTTTTTCTACTGAGCAATATGAATTTATTATCATATAATCATAGCTGTTTCTATCAACTAGGTGAAGAGGAAATTCTAGTAAGTGTGGAATGTGCAGGTTGCTAAGAAAAGGTTGCAGATGCTCCATCCCTAGAAACATTCAAGGCCAAGTTGGATAGGGCTCAGAGCAACCTGATCCAGTTGAAGATATTAGACTAGTTGCAGGGTTGTTAGACTAGATGAGCTCTGAACGTCCCTTCTGACACAAACTACTCTGTGAGTCTGTAAACAGAGTTGTTTAATGCCTTAAGTTTCCTTTAAATCAACTTCCTGAAGACAAGAATGAAAAGTTTGAAAGACCTACCAGAGCAAGTGAAGACTTGCAGATGTAACCATGCGTATGCTAGACCTCTTCTTGGAGATCTAAGTAACAAATACTCGGCTTTCACAAAGTTACCAGGAATTTTTTTTTTTTTTTTTTTTTTTTTTTTCCCCCTGCAAATGAAAATATGTCATGGCTTTATTCTAAGCAATGAGGAAAAAATTCTTGACTGTAAGGGTGGTGAGGCACTGGAATGGGTTGCCCAGGGAAGTTGTGAATGCTCCATCGCTGGCAGTGCTCAAGGTTGGGTTGGACATAGCCTTGGGTGATACGGTTTAGTGTGAGGTGTCCCTCCCCACGGCAGGGGGGCTGGAACTAGATGATCTTAAGGTCCTTTCCAACCCTACTCTGTGATTCTATGATTCCATGACAAGTCTGATCTGCCCAGGGTCACCAAATTAAGTACTGCAAGAAGCTCCCCATCCCCGGCAGTGTTCAAGGCCAGGCTGTACAGGGCTTGGAGCAACCTGTCTAGTGGAAGTGTCCCTGCCCATGGCATTGGAATTGGATCAGCTTTAAGCTCCTTTCCAACCCAAACCAGTCTGTGATTCTGTAAAGGTCATTCTGCAAAAGTATGCTCAGACTAGGCCTGACACACACTGCACCTGCAGTCCCTGTGACCTACAGCGACTTGTCTTGAAGAAGCCAGAACCAGCTGGTATTAGGATACATCCTGATGGCCACATGACTTTGAGTGTTATGCTGAGACACTCTAAATGGATAGACCAGTTTTGTTCTGAGCAGATCTTGATGTGTGCAAACATTTGCTGTAGCAAGATAACTGCAGTCGTGTAGTCCCTCTGCTAAATTTCCTCCTGGATGTGGGTAAGGGCCACTGAAATCTTTTCACAAGTACTTATAGGAAGCCAATAACAACAAAGTGAACCTTACAATCTTCAAATAAAAAACTCAGAAAATGCTGATTAAGAGCTCAGGGAAGCCAAAAATCTGAATAAATAAGCATCAATTTTATTGAATCATGAATAATTTAAGACTGGTACAATCATCAGCTTTATTCTCCATGACACAGGGGGTAGGGAAAGGGGAGAAATGGGGAGGGTGAGAAAGGGGAAGCATGATCTCAAACAGACCACTCACAAATTCCAATCCTAAATGAGAACTGAAAATTAAATAAGGAGAGGAGCAAATGGAAAACATCATGAACGTACACAAAATACTCAATTCCTAGTTTTTCTCTTTAAAAATGGCTAGAAAAAATTCATCAAAATGCAGCACTTTTAATCAAATATTTACATTTCTATGTTACAATGAAAAAATGTACATCTTATAGAACATATTTCATAAACTGTTCCACTGGAAACGACTAGATCAAAACAGCAACCTTCCATTGAATAGCAACAAAGTTTGGTTTTTTTTTTTTTCCTTCTTTTTGTAGCTTTTTTTCTCTTGAAAGCGAATTGCCACATTTAGACAAGATTTCATACACATAATACCCAAGTTAAGCATCAACAATGAAACAGCAGTTTGCTTCTTCCAAAATGTACAAAAAGGCTAACCAATCCCCTCCCTCCCCTTCCCCAAATAAACCGCATCTTATTTATGGCCTGTATCATTCTTGGCAGTTCTGCAGAAAATGGTTTTCTACTTTCAATTTATAACTCAACATGAATGTTGCATAGAATTTTGCATTTCTTCCTTGTTGATTTTTTTTTTTTTTTACACAAGCCAACTTTGTAAGAAAAAAAAGGCAAAAAACATAAGGAAGTGTTTTGAAAAAGCCATAAACAAGAACAAAGTCACTTAAGAAAGACTTAAATCTATGAAGAGGCTTGATAAAAACTAAGACGTGTGCACAACAGGTAACCTTGCTTCTTGAAGTTTCAGAAGAGACACTGAATACTGTGATGCTCAGAACGACTAGCCTACTCCAAACAGACTCTCACTGTAATCCAAGCTAGTGTCAATAAAAAATAAGAACAGAAATTCCTTCCTGAGCTTAAGCACAGGAATAAAAATGAGAAAACCAAAAATACCCCATTTCCCACAAATAAAACATCATTTTAAACATGCCTTACAGCACCCAGTTAAAGGTTAACTGAGACATTTTCTGGGATATCAAATCCATTCAAAGCCCTAGCCCTGCAACTGGACTTTTTTTTTTTTACAGGCACATGCTCTATCTGCATGGATTCAGTTGGGGGATTAGGTACTGAAATTCACAGTAGTAGCAGGTAAAGTCAGTGCTGGGAAGCAGAATTGGCAACACTACTGGACAAATTCACCTCTCTCAAACTCACCATCAGCATGCTATGTGATTCTATACAGATTTATCCCATTTTTACAGTACCAAGATCTGGATTAGAAACATCAACTGAGTAAGCCTTGGTATTTCACTCAGTGAAATAATGAAATTAAGAGTTCGTAAAGTTAAAACAGTAACAACACCAAGCTCTTCCCCCACCCCCATCATTAAAATATTTGAATTTTTCTTTTAAAATATTTTTCTTTAAAAACAAAAAAAGTCATCAGCACTTAAAAGTTGTAACAGGAGCAGATTCAAGACCAGCTCAGTAAGACAAAGTACAGTTATGTCACAGAAAATCATGAGGTATAATAAAACAATCCTCTCAAGCTGAGTCACAGAAACATGAACTTATCTGTTCTACTACTTTAAACCCACAAGCTCTTAAAAAAGTGTTTGCAGTAAGTTTTCTTTCTGTACATCGAAAAACCAGCATATTCCTGTAATTCATTAATGACAGCATTTATAGCAGTTGAAAAGCTTCCCCCCCACCCCTGCATGGATAAAACAGTCCTTCAGTGATTTATCAGCTGCAAATTGATATGAATCTGAAACGTTCTCATTTCTTTTCTTTTTGTCACATTAAAACAAATTCGAGTATCTCCTACAAACAATATTCACAGCAATTTATGGTATTCCAAGAGATGATTTTAGCCCTGTTTCTTTAAATAAAACCCCATCATATACAGCACTAATTTAATCAAACACAATTAGTACAAAATAAGGCATTGCTTTAAAAATCAGCACCAAAAGATAGCTGGAAAGGCTCTTACAAACCCATACTGAGGAGTGGTGTTTTTGCTGAGGTACAGCTGATGCTGTTGTGATTGTGGTGTAAGCTTTTGCTGCCATCAAAAGGAAAGTGCAATTCTTTAGGAGGTGTTCTTGTTCCTAAAACAGAAGTACCAGCCTGAACACTGACACTGTAGGTGGGTGCATTCAGAGAGGAGAAAGAAAACCAGGTTCACAGCTCTGCTAAAACTCAAAAAGCATGGCCCAGCTGAACTTAAAAGTACCTTCCCTCCTTGGTTTCTAGACCTGAATACTGCTAAAATCCTATTACAGTTTTGCTTTAATTTAAAAGAAAAATCACAAAATGTTTTCACCAGAGTAGCACCGAACTGTTACAGAGCTGAGTTTTAACTAACCCATTTATATATTCGTGCTGATTGTAATGAAATCTCTGAACAAAACCTCGAGTTTTTATTAAACAGCTGTAACATTTCATGGCAAGAATTCACAACTGAGAGTCCGATCAATCACTTTCCAGGGGTGTAGCTCGCCTCTGTGTACAGGGCTCACCAAAGGTCCTTCAGAGCTGTAGGACTTCCTGGGGCATGGACCTTTTGCACTGACTTCCACAGAGGAGGGAAACTCCCTCTCCTCAGTGTGAACATGCCAGTGTAATAGAATCAACTAGGTTTGAAAAGACTTTTAAGATCATCAAGTTCAATTTTACCCCAGGACTGCCAATGCCGCTTAAGTCAACTGAGTTGCTTACGTGGATGTAAGTGGAAGAGAATCAGGCTTTAACTAGCTAAGGGCTACCTGATCTGTCACTTGTGGTTGGACTGATTGTTACACAGTGTTGGAAAAAACCTGATTTGTTCAGACTGTATATATATTTTTATATATTCCTATATATATATCTTTATAAACACACAATGAAAGGGAGCCAAGGTCTCAGACTGGCAAGGAGAGCAGCGATTTTTTTTCTTTTCTCTTTTTTTATATTTATTTAAACTTCCCTGTTTTGCAGCTTTGTCTTTATTGAGTGTTATTACCAAGGCAAGTGATATTGTTATAGCACCAGAACTCTATGAAGCTGAGTTTAGCCTGCAAAGCTGACTGGCAAAAGTCCAGCCCTCACCTAAATGTGTTTGGTCAGAAGAAGCATAGGCAAATATTTCCTCTCCCCTCTCCTTCTGGACAGTACATGGCACAAAGCTGTTTGCTTCATAGCTGCGAAGTTCCCCCTCCTGCCCCTTCAACTTTCAGTAATGATGATTACTTTCAACATCTTCAGTATCTTAGGCATGAGAGCTTACAGCAACTAAACAGAAGAAAACAAAGTAGTTAGTGCAGTTCTCAAAAGAAAAAGAATACAAAGGTTGCTTGGGTTGCCTGCACCCAGGTTCAAGACTGATTCCAAGTGTCTCGTTCTTGCAGCTCTAATACTGAGATCCCAGCCCAGGAACATGTTCTTTTCGTGAGTTTGTGAGCAGAGTTCTTGCTAAGTGGGAGAGCGATAATGGGAACCACCTCTTTCCATCTGAGGAAAATCACAATGTTGACTCCAGAGACGAATCGAGGATGTCATCATGATGGCTGTTGCTGTTAGAGTCACTATCGTAACTCTGAGGACTTGAGTAGTTGGCTGCTTCTTGCAGTCTCATTAGCATGTTCATCTGCAAAGGCACAGGTCATCACCGTTATCTATATTCTGAGGCAGACAGAATATCAACTCCATACGAAAGCCTCAGTGGCACTCACTTTGCGAGTGGGTAAAACAAAAGAAAGGAAGAAACAAGCAGCACAATTGATAATGAGACTCTGAAGAGATATTTTAACCATAAGTTGTGTTACAGCAGCCAGAAAGTTAAGTCATAAAAAGACTGCTTTTCCAGTGAAGGTGAAAAAGCGAAGATTGAAGGGGTTACTTGACAGCTGAATTTGACAAGCATCCTACCCCTCTCTTCCTCTGACCCGTGGAAATATAGGCAGATCTGTCAAATGAAGCAAATCTAAACATCCTAATACCTCGCTCAATGTTTGCATACGTATATATGAGCTGGTAAAAACTGGAACACACATTTCTACACTACCAACTGCCCAGAAAAATTAACACCTCAAGAGAACAGCTTCAGGGCGTTCAACTGGCACAGCAGCTTCAGTAGCTCTTTCCCATTGGAAGAAAATGTGCATCCAGTGTTACCTCCAAGATCAATTTATACTTTCTATACAATTACATGTTAACATTTCCCTATATTCTTGTGTGGTATTTCTGATTCATAAATTAGTTCATGTATTCTTTGAAAATCTCAGTTTTCATTTGGTGTCAAGAATACAGCTCTCAAAGCCACACGAATTAAAGCAACAAGCCTATTTTGCAATTGTGGAAGAACAGGCTAAATGAAAAGGATCCACTGTGCTATTCAAGTACATGTAATGTATTTAATTCCACAGGGTAGGAATTAAGTTTATTACAGTCATCTGCAGTCACTGCTCAAAATATGAGTCCTGAAAGTATCCTCCATAACAGAATGTGAAAAACTTCTTCCTTCATTTCTTGCAAAACTGAACTGGCTTTCCATGCAAGTTCATTCTAAGCGTTCACTTGATGACTTCTCTAGAAACATTGCTTTATCATTCTAAAGCTTTTAATCACTCCTCAGCTGTCCTTTACTTTCTTATTCCTGTTTCTAATCCCCAGAAATAAGGGAAACGAAGCAGTTCTGCCGTTTCAGAAATGAGAGAGCTT
This sequence comes from Psilopsiagon aymara, assembly GCA_024733675.1. Lineage (NCBI taxonomy): Eukaryota > Metazoa > Chordata > Aves > Psittaciformes > Psittacidae > Psilopsiagon > Psilopsiagon aymara. Next base: position 10,711 of record JANRGW010035365.1, read on the forward strand.
ACCAAAGGATCTCCCTCAGCATCGCTCACTGGAACTTGTTTGCTAGTTGAGCCTTCCCGTGACATTGAGTAGCCATCAAAACCCACATCTTCAGGCCGCAGCTGCAGCAGAGAAGGCCACTCATGGTGCTGTGGAGTGGCTGCCCAGGGGTAAGTGTCCATCACCCATTTGGCAGGATCCTCCCAGGGTGCTCTCCTCCCATACAACTGGAAAAGCACAAAAACAAGTAAAACATTCCTATTAGTCAACCATTTAATTCAGTTCCTTCCTAACCAAAATTAACATACCTGAAGAAAGCTCAGGTAGGACTTATAACAGTCTTCCAATACCTAAAGCAAGCCTACAAGAAATCTGGAGAGGGATTTTTTACAAGGGCATGTAGTGACAGCACAACGGGGAATGGCTTTCAACTAGAACTGGTTAGATTTAGATTAGATCTTAAGAAGATACTCTTCTCTGTGAGGGTGCTGAGGCGCTGGCACAGGCTGCCCAGAGAAGCTGTGTCTGCCCCATCCCTGGCAGTGTTCAAAGCCAGGTTGGATGGGACCTGAAGCAACCTGGTCTGGTGGAAGGTGTCCCTGCCTGTGGCAGGGGGCTGGAACTGGACGAGCTTTAAGGTCTCTTCCAACCCAGTCTGGGATTCTATGATTCTTGGATTGCAGAAAACACTTGTGAGCAAGGATAAGCATAAAAAAGTGACCCCAATGACATACAAAGCAATTTTTAATGGCAACTGCTCTGGAAGTGCCTGACCACCTCCTATAAGACTGCAGTGCCCTTCTCTTGGCACCAGCTGGAAGAAAGGGAGACCTGAAAGTAACCGCACTTAACAAAGTTAATTTAAATGAAATCAATATATGAAGAAGCCATCAACACTGACATTCAGATCGCACCAGCCGCTGCCTTATCTGCATTTGCTGTCGTAAGGAAACCACCCTCACTGGAATGCGTAAGAGGAAACATGAGACCTGTCATCAGGCAATAATGATGTATATCATAGCAAAAGGTTTTCAAGTCAGAGGAATTCCTTTGTATTCAACCAACAAAAAGCACCAGTAGGATTTGTGGTTATGTTCCCGTTTCAAGAAAGCAAGCTCTGTTTCAAAACCTTTTCCTGTATTGAAGAGTGTTACTGAACCCCAACATGTTTCTCCCCTTGTTATATTCAGTTTGCCTTAATTATACACTTAATTTAATGCCACAAAACCCTCTAAAGCATAAATACAGCTTCAAGTGTCTTTAAAAATGCTTAATTCTATTTTATAAATTTCAGCCTAAACATCTTTCAGCAACTGGCATTTTGTCACTTCAATTCAGAGAACTCTCTCTTTCCTGCACAATGCACGAGGGGAAAAACCAGAGCTCTTAAAAAGAAATTCATCGGCTTGCTGACAGATCTGAGAGTACCTCACTTTCCTCATCATTATTTCTTCTTTGGGTTTTTTGTGGTTTCATTTTTTGCATGCCCAAAGTATTAAATTACTCTAAATACCAATTTCTGCTTTACTCTGAAGCAGCACCCAGCCCAAGTAAAGTGACCAGCAGATGGTGCTAGGCAATCTTTAACAGCCTCTTCCACAGCCAAACACCCTTCATCCTTCAGCTGTGCGGTATTGTTTCCCCAGAATAACACTTTCAAGCTGTGGTAAACCGATCTCCTATTTTAATTTTGTTCTTGAATTTACAGCACATGTCAGCTGCTAAGTGAAGAGGATTTAATGTTTTTCAGGTCTTCACTATGTAGGTCTGTGTGGATCCTGGCTCATTTACGAAAATTAGCTAGTGAGTAAAACTCCCATTTCAGTACATGAAATCATCAGGCATCTTCAGCAGAGCAGAGACTGACAAAATCACTACTTCCTTCCACAGCAGCCAGGTCTGTCTATCTCTTTCACGTGCACGTTTTCTAGGGAGCAATTAAGGGGGCAAGGATCAAAAAGGTTACTTCAGCAAAGAGGAATGACTGGAGTACAAGTGATGGTGGCAGGAAGCTACAGGGACTTCGATTCCTCTTTTTGCTGGTGCTGCACTCCATAATGACACACCAAGCAGGAGGAACTTGGGTTTTATCTAACCCTCTAATTTTCAGATCCCTGTTCTGAAGAATAAAAAAGCTCAGCTCCAAAGGGAGTAATTATTCTGAGGATCCATTTGGCTCACTTATCTTTGACCCAAAATAGTTCCTAAATGAGAAACAGAGATACAAAATTAGTTCCATTTAGCTCCACTGGGATCAGAGTGAAATCAGCAGTCCAACCCTTCCTTTCTGGCACGAAAATTCATGAGAGGTGTTCTCAGAGGAGCCATTGTGGGTGTGTGGGGGACAGAAAATGGGCCAAAATGAAACACGCGTTTCTAGCATTAGCTTGTTAAGTAGCACAACACTGACTACTCTTCAAATACTGAAGCATTATTCTTATCCATCAACTAAACAAAAGAGAAGTTACTTAAATAGAAATGAACTAGTGAAATTTGGGGAAAAAGGACTAAAGCCGATAAAGCATCTACAGCACAACATAAGAAAATGAAATTCTTACACCTGCAATGCAAGCCATTCAAATAACCTAAGGAAAGATGCAGGTATCAGGCAAAACCAGCAAGCAAAAAGACAGTTTTATTAATTTTGTTCTACAGTTCCGTTACTAGTCTATTTTTGCTTTCCGTACTTACTGATCAGCAATGTGAGAGCTACAAGCAGCCCAAGCACCACTGTGAGTATCAGTTTTCTCTGTTTCAGGAGGAAACAGAATCACATCCGCTCCTTTGTTTTAGGTGAAAAAGATTACTGGCTCCCATTACCTTCCTTTATATTAAGTTTTATGTAAGAGTTCTGTTCTAACAATGTTCCTCTCTGTGTTTCGCACTGTTGGACCTATCACTTTTCTCATGTCTAAGAGTCTACCGCAATCATCCTAAAGAAAATGAGTCTGTCATGCACTTGACAGATTTCAAATGGCAACAGCAGTTTGCCCAAATTTTAACTGAAGCTTGACAAAGAACTCATGTATTTCACAGATTTCTAAGAAGCCATTAGTAAAAAAAAAGCTTTTCATGATGAGGCATCCTAACAAGCACTGCAGTGGTGAGCCCTAAGCAGTTAAAGAATGGAGAGAACTATTCTTCATAAAGATGAAGGAACCATTCTGCAACACAACTGCTTCTCTATGGAGCTTGTATGTGGAGGCATTCCATATTTCAGAAACACTTTGGAGACCTATGTGATGGAGAACCTACAACTTGTGCAAGTCAAGTTTTATAACTGTTACTTATTCTTACCAGTGACAAGCCGTATCTTCCTTACAAATTGGATTTTTCTGGTCAAAACTTGCCAAACACCCACTAGGCTTTTTCCCCCCTGCAAGACTAAAGCAGAGGACCAGAGACCAACAAATATTTCAGCTTTTTCTTGAATAAACTGAATAGTTTGAGTTTCTTATCTCTCTCACTGAACAATGCTTCCAGTATCTTAATGATACTTACTGCTCTTTCCTGAACCTTTTTCACATTTTCTTTACAAAAAATGTTTTTACTTGGAGAAGTACCTTCTTCTCTTCCTAGCTGTATCAGATGTAATTATGCCTTCAGAATGGCATTAGTCCTCATACCAAAACACAAGCTCCCAAAGCATTGCCATGATTTCCTATTCTCCATCTACCTTTAGCCCCTTTTCCAACCTTCTAGACTCTCGCTGTGATCCACCTTTTCATTTCTGTATGTATCATCTCATGTTTATCTTTCATGCATGCATTTCCCAGGATTTATGGATATCTGATGATGCTATTGCCAAAACTGTCTTTCAAATTATGTGCTGTATTCTGTGAAAAGAGGACCAAAAAAAACCCTTTTTTTCCCATATTTGCATGGCAAGTCCACAGCAATCCTCTACTGAACCCTCGTGAATCCACCAAGCTTTACAGTTCTGTAGATGCTAAGAATTGCATGGTGATGCTTAAAGCTATCCAAATCGCCAGAGTAGGAATCAGTTTCTAACTAGAGGCAGTCAGTGATGATTTCACTATGGACTCTGAAAGAATTATAAATGAATCCTGTAGACTGAGAAGTAATCAAAACATCATAGATACTGATCAAGTCACTCATTAATATGTCTCTTTCCATATACAGCTTTGTTCCTCTATTGAAAGGTTCAATTTACAAAGGAAAATTCTGCATAACTAAGTTAATGATCACAAATATTTTTCAGAGGCACAGTAAAATTTGAAGGTGTGCTTCTGGAACAGATTACTGAAAGATATTTTGGCGTCTAATTCCCCCCACTGAAAATGTCAGTAATCTGACATCTGAACACTTCTCAGAAAACCTAATTTGGACTTCCAGCGCTTTCAGTACCCAATTCAAAATTATTTGAAGAGAATAATTCTGCTTAAAATTAGTGACAATTTAGGTTACCTTTTCAAAGACATGCAGGTGTACAGTGTGCAAAGTTATACCTACAGAAAGTGTTGCCATTATTCAGTTTTGTCTGATGCTGTGTTGTCTTTTCAATGGATACCATTCAAGACCTACGATTTTTCATTTTTGCCTGCTCACCTGCAGCCCTTCTCTAACTGCCTCCAGAAGATATGGGATGATGGAGTAGTTCCACAAGTCAGTAAACCAAACTCGAGAACCATCTACATCTATCGGACAGGAAAGGAAGAGCCGTGGACCTGGAGAGGAAAATTCAGATTATTACACTCAAATTCCAACCATGATATGGATCAAAACCAGGACCAAACAACTACTTCCAGTTCTCTGGAGAACGAAGCCAAAGATGTGAGAACATAAGTAGCTAGCTGGTGAATTGCTCTTTGTGAGAGCTCAAAAATCCTCTAAATCAACTTGAAAACCTACAGGCTTCAAGGTGAAAACAACCAGATTTCCTAACACAGTTTGCAGCCAGGACTCTTTACTTAGAAAAGGAAAAAAAACAACCCAACTGTTTAGAAAGATTTTGTACAGTTTGCCTTAGAGAACACTGCCATCTGAAAGCAGGTCTTTAAAGAAACCTTTTTAACCTATCTAGAACAAAGGAATGTACACAGATACACCCCTTATACAAGAAAACAAAATAATCTATTTACATATACCTGTGCATACAGACACTTACCAATGGTAACATCAGAGGAGCTGTGAGCCTCCAAGAACTTGTTCAGGTGTTGCCAGACCTTGGGAATCCAGTCAATAATTTTAACCAGCTCCGTATTTCTCATTCTGCCACTGATCTCGGTTTCAATTAGTTTTCTTCTCAAGAAACGGCCCAGAAAGCCTTTGACTGGCTCAGTGTGGTTAGCACATAGCACCCATCTAGGGCAGAACAGCAGAGACGTCCATTGATTCTCTTTCATGCTACTGAACCTAACTATTGTGGATTAAATTTCTCTTATTTCTAGATCATTATCATGATCAAAATGGGTTATCTCTGTTGTACATATTTCTTAGCCAAAGTTATTCTGGGATGATGAGCTCAGCAGCTGCAACAACTTGTACTGTGCATTGTTTCAGCTTCTCATTCAGTTTGCCTAAATATTGTCTTATTTAAAATTTGTTAGAAGATCAAATATCTGAACAATCCTCTGGAAGTATTATGAACTGCAGTTACTTCAATTACAGCATCATAACAAAGCTGCACATGTTAAGGCAGCAACTACTAGTGAATAGTATTTCTCCCTCAGTTTGCTATTTCAGCTGATAAGAGCAATTTCAGATGACTCAGTAGCCATTACTCCTTTGCCAGCCCACAAACACAAATGAGAAACATGAATAAACAGTACCTGAAATTATGGTGAAGTTGAAGATTAGGTGTTGAGGAGGTGGCTTGGTTCATTGTGCCAATAATATACGGACTATTAAAAAAAACCAGAATAAAATCAAGCAAATCAGACTTGTTTTGAAAAACAACAATCTCGACATTACTCAAGCCTCTTCTGTCAATCGTTTTTGAAGTCAATTACAACCAAATAATTTACTGAGAATCTGAGATCTAAAATCATAAAATTCTCAAAGCAAAACAGAAATCTCAAAGCAGGATATTCTTCTACAAATGGGGCTTTAGTACTCAAGATTACTACTGCATGATGTGAACATGTATTACCCAAACCCTCTACTATATTTCATTACTGATTTTAGAAGAACTGATCATTTAATGAAGAATAAAACCTCTGGAATGCTGTCCATAATACGGACAGTCCACCCATCTCAGTCCACTTGACCAAATTCATCTAGTTACTGGGCTTGTGATCAAATTTTGCAACAGCAGTGGTCTTACTGCAGTACTGAAATGTGGAATGTGTTCTGAGAGTATTTCATTACCATTTGTGGTACTTGCAGTTTAGAAGTCCATTAAAGATCTCTCCTAAGGAACTAACATGATGCAAATTATCCAAAATGATTACAAAAGGCATATCCACAGAATTGTTTTCACTGTTACACTGGTCTGCTAGGTTGGATAGGTACTGGCGGAGCTCCTACAGAGGATATATAAAGAAAAGAAAGACAGAAAGAAAGAAAGCAGTTCTCTTCATATTCCTTGAAAATACAGTTAAGATAAACTACTACCTTTGTAATAAAATCTGAAGCAAAAGAGCCCGACATTTTACAAATGCATACATTTTCCATGAGAAAACAGAAAAATATGATTTTACTTCTCCTTTCTAAGTTATGCTGAAGATTTGAATGCTATGTGAGAGGACAGGGCTTAATGGGGGGGGATAAGATTTTGTAATTCGGCATGTGTTTTCTCATTCATGCTATCCTAATCTGACACTCAGAGATCTGAAATGTATTTTTCTTTCTTTTCAGAAACTTGTTGAACTCTCTCTGGAAAAGCATTTATTCTGTAGCACATCTCAAAACTTTACCAGTCGCCAACAACCACAATTTCTGCCATTCCTTTCCTCCAGAGGAAAACGCGCCTAAGGACATTAAATATACAGTTTGGTTTTTTTCTTTAATGTAGACATTCACTGGAGGTATATTCAGCAAACGCTGCAACACATCAAAAAGCACAGACATGCCTTACCAGTGCAGGAATGTGTCTGGACAACAGTCACTCCAAACCCAGCATATGCAGATTACAACTGCTGATACATGCAGCTGCCGAAACTCTTGACAGCCTAGAGTTGCATTTGAGGGTGTTTGGAAGAATGCCCATACGCAACAGGGATTGCTTAAGTTTCTGGGAGTTTTATGCAGGTGTTTAACTTCCTGGGCAATTCTCAATCTCCTAAACACTTGAAAAACCATGACACCTTCAGGTGTTCAAATATACACCTGGAAGCCTACTATTTCAGGTCTATAATCAGGTGAATCTGCACTTCTGGAACCTTTAATATTTTTCCTATCAGGATTAACATACTGCTTTAAAAAGAGAAGTTTTAAATAAGCTTTAGATGGATTAGTAACAGAGGAGTCTCTTGTTATTCATTAATCATGCAAGGTTGATTTCTGTGTCCTCACCTTACTGGATTTATGGTCCACATTGAAGGTTGCAATAATGCCATCAGTCAACTCCCTGCCCTCTCTAAGGACCATATACTCAGACAGACGGTTTGCCAGGTATGTTTTACCAGTACCACTGGGGCCAGACAAAATAATTCGTCTGTGTTCCATCAGGAGAGAGACATAACGCTGCAGTATAGGCTTTGGGATCAGTGATTCAAACACCAGACCATCCAAACTGTTCTCGCAGATACCTGCAACAGGAAAAGATTCCTTATTTAGAGAGATTCACCACCTTTAGCCAAATTGCCTCAGTTTTTTAAAGTTGCTTTCTTTTTTAACCAAGTAGTTATGATGATGAAAAGCAAATCAAGATCAGTTGAAATCTGCCACATCCCTGGCAGTGTTCAAGGCCAGGCTGAATGGGGCTTGGAGCAACCTGGTCGAGGGGAAGGTGTCCCTGAATGTGGCAGGGGGTTAGAACTGGATGAGCTTTAAGGCCCCTTCCAACCCAAAGCATTTTGTGATTTGATGAAATAAATAGGCAGTCAAACCAGAGAACTGGAAAATGCTATTTTGTGACTGTACCAACACTGTATGTTGCAAACAGTAGCAAAAATCTCCAAACTACACTTAGAAACAGCAGATTTAGATCTGACTTGACCAAGCTGTTTTTCACTTTGGAGGTAAATCCCTTCCCAACTCTGATATCCCTCATGTTGAGATGAACACATATAAAGCTGCAAAAATAAAGGCAGAAGTGACCTATGGGCTTAGCCTGTATCCTCCTTCAGCCTTCTGCTCTAGTGTGTCTAAGGCCCTATGAAAGCTGCCATACTAAATGATTCCAGGCCACACTTTTCACACACAAACCATCCATTTTACAGTACTTTGCCTTGTACGGTATAAATTCATCCAGAATTTACCTGTTTACTTCTGAATCACTAGACAAAACCTCCAGCTATCACCTACTCCCCCTGCTTTCCCAAACACTTGTAATTAAACTTCTCTGTATGCTGATAGTTATCTCTCCTAACAGAAAACTACTGATAAGCATTTATGCAATGTCAGCAGTCACTTTAGGCAGAATTGGCTCAGGAAAAACACACAGTGCTTCAAAATAAACAGTAGGAAGGGAAATTGGCAGATCACACAGAGAAATGTTTGCACCTCAACAGTTACTTGGTATATTAAATATTTATACAGGCAGCTTCATATCTCACAGATATATGTGATTTTCCATAAACTGATTAAATACATTTCTGATTTACTGAAAACTGTTATCACAGATGAACCTTCAAAGTACAAGTCAAGCCAATGCAAGTTAAATGTGAAATCAGATTGCAGCTTTACAGATATGGCTAGACCTTAAGCAATATTTCACTTGGGATTTACTATTGGACAATGTATTCCAAGTAAGCAGAATACCCTGGGTTCACATCAGGCCTCAGTAAACCGAGTTAGTTCACGGCTTATTTTGTCTTTCCACTGATTTGCTACCCATGGTAACTGATTTTTTACACTAATATTAAAAATATCAAACTACCCTCAGCCAAAATTCAAAGCTGAGCTGCAGTTTGGCAAGGGCCTCAAACTCATCTGTAGGCAGACCTATGTTTGAGATTTCACAGGTGTAACATTCAAAATGCAGCAGGTTGAGGGTTTTGCCCTGAAACCTAGTTTCTTAGTTTAGTTTTCATATAAAAAGTGTTCCCTGAGAAACCAAATGAGAAATGATATGAAAAACATAAGAACTAAATTCTTTGCAGTATGATGTAATGAGAATTCTGAAAACCATACACTTTCAAAATAATCCAGATTTTGAGGTATCCCAAGAATTCTGCGATCCCTCCTTATTGGTGCCTCAGGAAGGACTCTTCAGCGAGACCAATCAAGCAACTTAAATCCAGATGGTTTTCTACTCTGCATGAAGGAAATAACAACTATAGGTCTCACAAAGATGTAAAGAAATTCTGAGGCTTTATTAATTTGGAAGGTACTTTGCTGTTCAAACAACTCTATCCCATCCCTTGTGGCGTAAGATCTTCTCTAGGATAACTCTGGGCAAGAGTTCAAGATGTATGGAGAAAACTGCTGTGTGTGGAATTTTTCCTGCTGTCACAGGTTGAAAATTTGCTGAATTTATAGACGTTGCATACTCTAAATGCTGTCTTCATCAAATGAAAATAGAAGGACCAGTAAATAGAAGGCAGGGATGCAAAAAAGAAACACAAGAAAGAGTTTCTACTTCTCTAAGTTTCTTGACACAGCAAGCTTTGATAAAACTGTAATTAGTGAGAGCTACAACAGGCAGGTCAAGCATAACTACCTTTCATGGTAACCGAAATAGTGTTGTTTTCTCCAACTAGATAACCACAGGGCAGCAGCTCAGGCGTCTCTGCACTGTTAGTGCGTTTGATTTCTCCAATGCTGTAGCCCAGCACACTGTCTGAATTCAGCCCCAGCTGGCTCACAGGATCCACGTGAATGATATACTCCTAGGGTGAAAAATGGACATGGGAAGTTAGGCAGCACTGGAACCCAGCACTGGGGGGGACTTCGTACTATGCTAGGATGCCATCATCACAGCGAGTTCAATATTGCTTGGCACCATGATAACTGAATAGGACAATTCAGGTACTCAGCAAACTACTCTCTAACCTTAAACAACCGCCGTACAACCCCATCCAGAACATCCCATTTGGTCTTGCCGCTCACTCCAATGCAGCCTATGAGGAAGGTGCGAGGCCTTGAATCCTAAATGTACAGAAATGTGAAGTTAATAAATAAATCCTAACTGTATCAGACAAGTCTGTTTAATGTTATTAAAATAGCCTTTTTTTTTTTTCTCCCTCTTCATTTTTTATTGTGGCACATCTTTACCACTCTCTATGGTGAATCCTGAATGCTGTATGAAATCCATCTTTTCTTCTAAACATCTTCTGCAGGAAGGAAAATCTAAATCTAAAGGACACTTATGCAGTACTGGTGTTAAGTAACAGGTTTTTATTAACCAATGCATGAACAATTCAAAAAGACAAGAAGACTTTCAGGAGATTTCTAAGTAGGAAAGCTCACAGCATGTTCATTTTCCCATGACTTCACAATCAACTATATTGCTTTTGCAAGGTTTATCCTATTTACTTCCAGAAACGCTTTTCCCATGACTTCATAATCAACTATACTGCTTTCGCAAGGTTTACCCTATTTACTTCCAGAAATGCTACCGCAGACATAGAAATCTACATATGTATGTAAAAATTATATATGGTTATATGTATAAGTAGTTACATATAGAGACAGCATTATAATTTACTGTCAATTTGCTTACCCAGGGCTGCAAATATTAATACAAAATCTGCTGAGACACATTTATTTCTGACTAGTCGAGATTTTTTTTGTGTGTGTCCCCTTACAAAAGACACAAAAAATTCTTTCTTAAATACACCTGTAAAAACAGGTATTTAGGATTCTTTCTTTCAATTACTTGCAAGTGAAGAATGTCTGAAAGATGTCATTCAAAATGGGACAGCTGTACCAGAGGAAAACCTGAACTAGACTGGTAACATACAGATGTCCTAGTTTGGATCCATTCAATCCTTCCAGAGTATTCGTGCTTCCTGCATTTCAGTGCACCTTCTATTGACACACTGGATCATTTTCATTATTAGTTCAGAGCTATTGTAGGCGAGTCCATGAGACAACCTGAACTGGCAGTGCTGGGTCTCAGCAGTTCCTTGGAAGTGGGAGGGAGCTGAGTGCCTTGTCTATCACTAGTGACACACCAATAAATTTGAATTCCCTGGCACATTCCACAGTCACTTACATTTTAAAGCTAGGCACAAAACACAACTCACCTCCTTCCATTTCATTTCATCCTGAAAGTTAACAACTATTTTGACGTGTCTGCCTCCTTCTTTCCGGGCAGAGCCATCTCCAGGGTCATCTAACAGTATGTCTGCAAATAGAGAACATCAGTGTCTTCATAGCTGTATCTTAATAACAATGAAGACTATTCTGGTTGATGCCAACACATTTACTGTAGTCAGACACAACACATCTGGGCTTCACATGCCCCAAGGTAAATGTAAGAATGGGTTTACTGACTTCCCTACCAAATATCTGTATCACCTAAAAAGTGAAGGGCATTGAAAATTACTAGTTACTCTATATTTTCCTTCCTATGATATACCCCCTGAGAAATGTACACTATTAAATGGCTTCAAACATGGCTCTTGGCAGCTGAGGTCATAATTGGACAACTCCAACCTAGGGTGTAGCAGACCTATGACAACATTTTAAAAGAAGGCTTTGTGCCAGCTCCTGACATATTTCCACACCTCAACTGTTAATAATTTTCATGCTTTCATTTTTCCACGGCTAACCAAACCAAATCTTCCAAGTGCAGGACAAAACCTGCCCACCGCCTTTCTCATTAAACTCACCGAGACTGGTTGACTCTGTGAGGTTCAAACTGTGTTGAGAGAGACCCACTGAATGTCTTGGAGAGGATGAAATTGAAACCTGAGACTGAGCCCTGCTACAGCTGCCGTGGTTTTCAGATTTCAGCCGATCATTCTCTGCTTTTAGTTTTTCAATCTCACTCTTGAAAAGATGAAGTCAGGAGTTAGAAGGCACAGTGAAAACACACTTAAAAGATAGCAACATAAGTAACTTCAGAAGAAAGAACAGTTCAGCAGAAACGCCATTTTCATATTTTATCTTAATAGATTAATGATTTTAATTCTTACAGTGCTCCTTCCATAAAACTTTTCAAAGTATCCTAGAAAACATAAATGTGGGAATTCACTAAACACTGAAATGCAGCTATGTTAAGGCAGAGAGCATGGGAGCATTTTAAGAGGCTGCTGACAAGTCAAAATGATCTTCCCATATGTTTTCAGGGTTGAAACAGTAGTTGAGGGCAGCAGAATTCATGTGTTCAAGCTGAACCTTAGTGAAGGTACACGACTTAACACTTGCAAGCTAAACACAACTTTAAGTAAGCATTTAAAAATGTCAAATTTATCTTCTTACAGATCTCTACTGTGGGGCAGGTTGGCCAGTCTTTAACACATCAACAAAACTGCAATATTGCAGTACCAAACTGGTTACTTCTTACCTGCATTCTGTTCATAGCCTCACGAAGCTGGTCAAGCTGATGAGCAGAGCTAAGGGCTTCTAGCCGAATGTCAGTCAACTTCATCTCCTTATCTCTCAGCTCATTTCGTAACTGCATAACTGTTTCAGCCTCACTGTCAGTGCATTCAGAAATACTGGAGAAGATGGAAACACAGATATTGAACAAGACCATTTGTTACTTTTCAGAAGGTGCTTCCTGAGCATTTATTAGTAAAGGAGGAATAAACCCTTTCATTTTGCAGGAAGCAGGCAACAGTTTGGGCTTATTTGACTAGTGATACATAAGTCAGGTATTAAATATGTCATGAAAAAATTAGAAACTAGTGAAATAACTATGTCTGAGGGTTATTTGCCTTGAATCCTGAAACAGAATTATGGAAATCGCCTACTATTGGACAGTCTTCATTTTTTTTGCATGGTAGTTGTCATAAATGAAAACTTCTAAAGCCAAAATCTAAAAAAATGAAGGGGGTGCAGGTAGTAAGAGCAGTTGGTTGGAGACTGATGAGTTTACAGGCAGATTTAAAGCTCACCAGGTGTGCACAGCTGGATTTCCCTGAACTGTTCTGGAGGGCTTTGGAACTCTACACCTAATTCAAGCATGATAAATTCCTGCTCGCTTCAAAGCACTCATGCTTAAAACATTTTTGGTGGCATTTTTCTTCCCTCCTCCTCCCAGTAAAAAAAAAAAAGATTCTGGGTGAGTAACGTTTCAGCACATTCATAAGTGTATCTATATAAAGATCAACTACACAGCTGCAGGCTTTGAAGGAGATTTCAGCAGAAATACCTCTCCCTAAATCAGGTTAATGAGATGTTTTCCTCATCAAAAAGCCAATAAGCCAAAATACACAAGTTTTACTTGTATTCTATCCTTCCCTGAGCTTACCTATTTACCTCTTTTCACATCAAGATGAGACACAGCACATAGCATTTTGATTGATGATAGATGGGATCAGAATTTGACAAGTTTCTGGCCTTAGAGTTCTAATGCACAATTTGCTGTTGTTACCAGAACCTCACTCAGTCAGGCTCAAGACACTGAAGAAGCTTCTAATAATTCTTAAGAGATTAGATTCAGCTACTAACATTTCATCACTATTATATGGCTGGAAACTATTGCTACTGTTTTCACCTCTTCACGTGAAAACAAGCGATGGGCAAAACATCAAGTGTGAGTACTTGCTCAGATGCATTTGATTTGAAATCAGGCTGGAAGCTTTGCGTGACATCTTCAAGGTCATAAGGCTGCTTGGTAATTACATGTTTCACAATACTACCTCTTAGAACTTTCTGTATTTACTTATCCTACTCAAGTGACGAAGCTACTGATAGAATTAACATAAAATCTGTTTTACAGAGTTACCCAAGCACATTCTAAAATGTGAGCTCAGACACAAACCAGCACAGTAAGGCAATTAATTAACTTCGATTTTACATGTGGCCAAAAATAAAGCCTCAAAACTGCCTGTGACCTTCCCATGAACATAAAATGAGTTAAGCAGCAGAGCAAAAGTCCTGCCTTTAAAGTCTACCTCTCATTCTCATACAAACCAAGCAGAAAGGTATGGTTCAGTCACACAGATAAGCCTATACAATAGCTTGCTACCACCCAAAGGAGCCCATTTGTTTCTCACTCCACTTCGCCAGCCTGATCCTGGCTTTTGCTGCTGTCATGCTTCAATGTCTATGCCAGCTATGGCACGCATAAGAGTGTGATCAGAGCCCTGAGCTGCGCCAGCCCAGCAACCTGGGAGATAAGTTCCCTGTTTCTGTCAAGCTATTTTTCACATAATTAGCATGTTGAATCAGCTCAGTGAAGTTGTCTGAGAAGTAGCAGAGCCAGTGTAAGGGAAGGAGCAGGCAAGGTGGCTGGGTCTCCTGCATCTCCTGCTGCGGCCTCATGACGAACAGTTGCCAGACTCCTGTAGCACTTGTACAGATGTGCAGGTTCTTAAACAGAAAAATCAAAGGTGACAGGGTGGTGTCAGGCATGTTTTGCCTCTGCTTTTTTCTGTAAAGTGGCCTAGAGATGTTTTTTCAAGCTAGCATGGAAAACACTGATCCCTTCAAAGCACGGTATTTCTCTTTTTCTCTACCAGTGCAGCAAGATGCCTTCCACAGCATCTGGTTAGAACTTAAAATCACTTACAGAGAATTGGAATGGGAAGCTCTCAGCAATGATGTTGAAACAGTGGAGTTATGGTGTGGCAGCTTCGGTGAAGAAGGCAATGAAGAATCAGTCATCTCCTCAATATCTGAATGAGAAGATGCTGACTTAGGAGATTTCTTTTTACCAAAGGCTTGCTTGAAGGAGCTGCGTAACTGAAAAAACCCCAAGAATACAACAGTAGGCACATCATTAAGAATGGAACCAGTCAAAAAAAGCTACAGAATAAGAACTTTGACATGCAAATACTCCAACTGATAAAAGCCATACTCATGTGTATTTTAATATGGGTAAAAAAGAATAAAAAAGCTTTTTTTCCTTGACTATGAGATTAATAATGTCAACAGGAGTGGATATCAATGCTTCCTATTTTTAATTATTTCATAGCAAATTCTGTTCAGTGCAACAAGCTTGAGGGTGATGTTCTAACAACTTGCAGCTACAACATGATGTGGCTCGGCCAAGGTTAATGATGCTGAAATGGTTAGTGATGTAAATGGATGGGTTAGCTTTGTGTCTCATAGTGTAAAGTAGGTGGTCTTCCTTACCTCGTTGACCTGTCACAAGAAGCGCAAGCAAAAGGCAGAGAGGGAATGAAAAAAAGACATGTTTTAACAGGAAAGCCAGGAAAGCTTTGGCTTTCTAAGACAAACATGATCAATAATCAACAAAGACCAACAGTTACTTTAAAACTGGAACTCTATTATCCATAAATAAGGTGTTTCAAAAGACGTATGGTTATTTTTGTGTTACTTGGGGGAAACACCACACCAAAATCTCTTAACTATTTAAATTTTATTTTCTCCTCAGCTCAGACACAATGTTTTGGCTAACAGCCACATTAATATTGTGTTTCTCATTGCAGGAACAGGTATTTCACCTACCTACAATTAAAATAACCTTTTTTCATGTGACTGCCACTTCCACACAGCAAAAATGAATATTCATGTGATTAAACTGATGTTGATAACATCAAACAACAAAGTTACAGTTCAACAGTTAGTGCTCAAGAAGCACTTGGACAACTGTCTTAGATAAATGATTTTTAGGTTGCCCTGTGTAGAGTCAGGGTTTGGACTTAATGACCCTCATGGGCCCCTTCCAACTCAGGATACTCTATGAATACCATTTAATGGTATCACAAATTAAATGTTGTGAACAGGCTGGCTTAGTATGAGCTGAAAGTTAATTTTAAACTAGACAAAAGACTCCTACAGTGAGAAGTGTTGAAAATCTGGTGTTTCAGCTCTGACTGGACAGCTACATTGTTTCCATAGATAACAAAAAGATCTTGGCTGAGAACTTCCTCAGTATTTGTGGAATAGACAACAATGGGAGACCAGACCCAACTTACATATTTTTCTCAGTAAATTACTGACTGAATTTCCAATCTCCATTTCACAGCAATGATGTACTCAACTTTTAAAACAGTGTAAAAAGACTGTCCCTTTTGTCCTACTCCCTGAAAACTTCATTTATTTTTAATAAGGAGATGTTTCCTTAATCTTCTTTAAAAATAGTAATCCGCTGAATGGTAAGTGTTGATGTAGGATAATACCTTCTAGGTTACAAAAGCAAAGAACTGAAGCTAAAGCAAAAACAGTGTTTGTCTTAACGAAGGCTTAATGATTATGAATGGTTTGTATCACCATTTCAGAATTGGTAGCAATTTCAGTTACAGCAATTTACTTTGTCTATAACTAATGCATAACCTAGCACAAGAAGGATTTGGAGATTACACTGATTCCATTCAATCAATTATTTCAGGGGCAGAGTGGAAATACTGCTGTTACGAAGGACCTGGAAAGATATCAAAATTAAACCCCTGGGACAAGAGAGAAATAAAAACAAGAACCTGCTTAGAAAGCTGTTTCCTACAGTTCAGGAGTTTCACAAGCATTTCTGAGAGGATACTGTGCAAATACAAATCAAGCTTTTACCAGCTCTAATCACATTTTGTATTTATACAGATTTATCTGTACACCCAAAAAATCCAGGAATATTTAAATTCAGTAGGACGGAAGGGATGGATTGCTTTACTGGCTACAATAAAGGATCTAGGGACTTTTGTCCAGACTACGATCAGACTAGGACTCTAAGGCAATTATGGTCTAATTGAAAATGGAGTTTAAAATAATGTACCTTTCCTCCAGTACAGGGTACATTGTACACAGTACATGATGTGCAAAGAAGGAAAAATGGCAAATGACAGGTAAACAAAACTGTTTAAGATTGGTATTTTTTCACTGGAGAGCTTCATGGTAATGCCCAGAACAGAGTTCTTAAAGTGTTCAACATGTTCACTTAAAAGCAAGACCTACAAGCCAAAGGCATAAAGAAGAATCTCTCATTGTAGATTTGCTTTTACTTCAATGACAGATGTCAGGTTTTCCCTAAGGGGCTGGATACCATACTACTTTTAGCCAGTATTGCTCTTTGACAGCTATTCCTAATTTAAGACTGGCCTTTCAGCTGCAGAGTTAAAACTCAATACTATGCAGAGTCAGCACAAGTGTATACATCACTTAGGACTCAATTAAACCTTCAAAAAAGTTTACACAGGATTTCAGCAGTGCATAGTCCTTGTGCTGACCTGCTGCAGTAGGGGAGGAAGGAGGATCTGAGCAGCTTGATTTCACCAGGCATGTTCTGACAGTTCTATATAAACCTCACAAAATCTGCTAAAATGTACTCACCCAGTTCTTCCTCTTCTTTTTCTTTGAATCACTCTCAATGTTGCTCCCCACACTGGAGTGACTGGTAGCACTGTTAATACTGGACACACTATCTGAAGAGTGCTGTCTGCGGATCCGCAGGTCTGCGGGTTGAGCAGCTCCAGGTCCTGCGTATGAATGGAGGCAGTGTCAAAATTTGCAATTTGGTGCTTCTCACGAGAAGAGTAGAGGGGCAGGATCACCTTCTTTGACCAGCTGGTCACACTTCTTTTGATGCAGCTTAGTATACGGTAATCACTATTTCTTGTGAAGAGATTAAAATCTCAGACCCAGACCCTACAAACCCTTCCATCAGGAATATATCCCTGTGTAAATTACTGGGATAAATATGAGATGTGTGATAGACAGGACTGTATTTAGACTTTAAACTGGAGATTACTGAAAACACTGAAGAAAAATATCCAAGAGTCTGACAGTTCTGAAAGGGGGATCTTTGCCCCCTGCTGCTTCACAACAGCCACTAGATGGGTGAATTACTAAATGATTCTAGTAAATTCAGTGAATTTTCCACATTGAAGGTGGAAAAGCTTTGTTAAAACACCTTCTCGGTTTACTTTTCCATTTATTAAGGTCCTTTTCAACCCTAACTATTCTATGATTCTACTTCTGTCCAATTTATCATAGTTTACAGAGATACCTACTTCAAATCCCACATGATACCGAACAAGTTAACTAGAGCATGCTTATGAGACAAAGTTTATCTTTGATGGTTACATCAGCTACTCCTGAGAGGACTAAAGCTTCGTGAGCACTGCAGAGTTGCTAGAGGTGATGTTGTGCTGCTCACCTTTGCAGTTGAGCTCAGGCGTGTTGATGACTCCATTGATGGCAGCCTGGGCAGCAGCATTTTGCTTCTTCAGTAGTTCAATTGTCTTCCTTAACTCATTTAGTTCTGAGTCCTTGAATAAGGGTAAAATAAAAAAAGGTGACATGTTGGAAAATGCTGATAGCATGATGGTAACTGCTTCAAAGAAGCCACATTTCAGTCTGGGCTCTGGTAGCTGATAGAGAATTTCTGGAATATATGTACAAGGAGATGAAAATGAGGTCTGACATGGACAGGGAAGCACACCCTCAATAAGCTGCAAAATAGCTTAGTTATTATGATATAAAAGAATACAGACGCTGTGGAATACAGAAATATTGTGTACATTGAATTGTGCATGCTTGAACATACACTTCTTAATTGTGCATATTACAGCATACTGTCCAAAACCCCAGTGCTGCCTGTCTTGCAAGGATTTTTCTCAGCAGCATTTTGCTTTAACATGCACATGTGTGGATGCACTGGGAAGAAATTTATTGCAAAAATGAAGAACGTGTCCAAACCAACAACTTACAGAAATAACCTGCTCACTTCCCGCAACATCCCAGTGCAGAAAATGAGGATTCTATGCAAAATCTTGATTCTGTTTTACTCTGTCACCACAACTGAGGAATCGAAGGCAAATGGCACAAAACCCCCACAACCACAGAAGGAGCATGAGCAGCAATGCTGGAAACAGAAGTTAAGACTTCCCCAAATCCTTTTCAAGCTTGCCTTTTGTTCCGCTGTCATTGTCAGGCTCTGCAGTCTGATTGTCATGTTCCCCAAGCTCTGCTCAAACGCTGCCACAAGGTGAGCCTGAAAGTCAAACCATACAGAAGTAGATTGTTCTCTCCTCCCCAAACAAGAACATTTCTGTAGGTATTCAAATGGACCACCTAGGGCAGTGCACTGCTTGTTGCGTAAATGATACAGAATAAAAACACTGTTTAGAAAAGGTCAAATGAGTAGAGCATGAGTTGTGAAAATGCTTGCAAACAAATTACCAGGAACTATTAATATGTGGAAAATCAGAAATGACAAAGGTAATCGACCAATTTCAGGATTTTAGCAAACATCAGCCCTTTCCTGTACAACTACTACGGCAGCATGCTACGGAATGATGCAGTTTTAGGCTATAAACCATGCCCCGCTCAGCAGCAGCTGCTACCAAATGTTTCAGAAAACAGAGACATACGAGTAATACTGTGACCTGGCACATCAGGAGATTTCCTGGAGGTGGCTCCTCACTCAGCTGCTACATCCACTTCTTAAGGCACCATGACTGCAATAGCCAGGACAGTTGTCTCAAACTGTCCTGGCTATTGCAATCACGTCAACATGCTCTTAACAAAGGAGCCAACAGTGGTATTGTTTTTTTCTAGTTCAGAAATCTCATTTGTTCTGTAAAATGTGCAATCCTTCATCCAGAATAAGAAGAACAAAACCACCTCCTGGATCCCTAAGGAATTAAGGTCCTTTGAAAAGCCAGTCTCAAACTAACCTAGTTCATGTGCTTTTCTCAGTTGTTTAAAACTGCTTGGATCTTGTGATAAATGGAAAACACATTTTGCCACATTTTTTAAATAGAAAGACTTATTAGATTCAACTTTTTACTGCAACATCCAATGTATTAACTGAGTCTTTCCAAGAACGCTTTAGCGAATACACTTTGTCACCTGAAAGTACTCCTAACACGAAGAAGGCATGGAAGGATGTCTTTGGCTACCTAGCCATGTCCTCAAGCTATTGCAAGCAATGACATGACAAGACATCCTGTCACAAAACTTAAGAGAGGAAAAAGAGACCAATCCATATTTCTGAACATCTGCTGTTCAGTTCTGAAATCAGACTTCATCTTTGACTTTTTATGTGGGCCATTATTAGCATATATGATTACCTACTGATAGTTTTCAGGCACCCTTCATATGGTTAAGGGAACCCTTGTCACAAAGCTTTTCACAAAAAGCTTGTATCTTAAGTCTTTTCCCGAAGTGTGTATATATATATATATACATACATAGATAAAAAATATATATATACACCCCCAAACAACATACATATATATATATATAGTATATATATGGATGTGTATATATATATATATATATATATATATATAAACACACCCCCCCCAAACAACAAAATGTCACTCCTAAGTTTTAGGAGAACACCCTAAAACCAAAACAAAACAGAAACCAGAAAACAGTAAATCACAGAATGGTTTGGGTTGGAAAGAACCTAAGATCATCTAATTCAACCCCCCTGGCCTTGATAAAATATAAAGCAAGTTTCTAGACAGAGAAATGCCAGGCAGAAACATCCCTCCAACTAGATCACTATTTTCCTTGCGGAGATTTAAGGCAAAAAGTTGCTGCAGGTTACAGATTTTAACTGTGCTATCCCAACAGGAGAACTCCAAAAGCCAAGTGAGGCAGTTGAGTCCAGAGATGCCTTCCTTCCTTGCAGAGAGGGATAAGGACTATTTCAGCATTGCAGCCAATCTTCCAGATGCTTAACTCGCCATTATATCTGCATCTAACTCAAAGAATTTTCCAATATTTGAGTATCTGCTTGCAACCAAGGCCCATGTTCTAAATATGACCCAAAACATCTGGTGCTTGGCCAATTACCCTCTTTAGTTTTCCCATGAAGCACTGAGAACCCAATGCTGACTACATTAAGGACATCAGCTAGGAAATGAAAATCACAGCAAGTAAAAGGAAAGAAACACAGACCGAGAAGATGGAAAGGACCTTAGTAAGAGGGAACTATGTTTCCAGTGAAATGACATGGCACCATTTTATAGATACACATGTATGTGGATATGGATGTGCACAAATAACAGAGACATAGTTCAATATGTATTTGTCTCATTAGGCACAATAATCTACACAAAATATAAAAAATAATTTATTTTGCTATTGGAAATAATTCTATACACACAATGACACATAAAATTGTGTGAAATCTTTCCAAATGGAAAAGGACATTCTGTCGCCTAAACATACACAGAACAGCAAAACCTTTCACAGAGCTATTCCTGACTTGTTCAGCAGCAGCACACAGCTGACTTATCCTAAATAACTACTCTCACATTCGCAATGAAAACAAACATGAGCAGTACAATAACACGTGGATGTGCATCTCTCATTCCCATCAGCCCCTATGAAAATAAACAGAGCTGATCCTATGAGAAAATAGCAAAAAGTCATTTAGAACCTCATGTTACACATGTATGAAAATCTAAATATTTATTTTAAAAACACAGACTGCAAAGCTTCTGTTTGGGAGGATGAACAGGGAATAACAAAACATATATTAAGGAGTTCTCTGCAAAACTCTGCAAAAGCAGAAAAGAAACAGGCAGGCAGGACCACATGGATTAGTAACGGGATGCAAACCCTTAAAGCTTTGACCTAAACCTTGAGAGAAATTTGCTTTTTCAAATATGGATCAAGCACCTCAGAATTACTCCTATCTGGAAATTTCTCTAGTTGGAGAAAAACCTTTTCAAACTCTTGCCCCTGCTAGCCTGAGAAACATCAAAAGCTGCAGTGTCTACAGCGGAAAATTCAGGAAAAAAACAATTTATTAAATAGAAAGATGAACTCAAAATGCTTACATTGAAATCACTCTATTAAAAAAATGTTGTGTAAAGAAAACGTCCCTAAAGCAGTGTCTTAACAAACAGCACTTATGAGTCTTAACTTTCTAGGGAACAGACCTAGCCTTTTTATTGGAAAAAAAGAGTATGTTCTCTGAAAAGAAGTGGCTACAGATAAACCTATTACTGGGACAGTTATAGCAACATCTCTGCAGCAGACTGTTGCTGTTTCATGGACAAATGAGGGGCAATTACAGGTCTAAGAAGTTCAAATAGCATGACTGAACAAATGCAAAAGGGAATATTATATATTAGTGATGCTTTTTTTGGGGACCCCCCCAATTCCACCCTCCCCCAAATTACTCCAAACCAAAGTGTGCAGCAGCTATTGACAACTATACTTCAAAAAGACAGTGGTAGTAACCATGCACAGTCTTGGGCAAATTAGTTGCAGCTTAGACAGGCACAGAGTAGCCTGCGCTACTCACTGCCCTTGGAGACAGGCTACCAACTCCTGTATTGAGTAACAGCCTACTGAATCTGAACACTGTGAAGCAGAATGCAGCAAAACTAAAGCAGAGCTAGGTTGAGTTGTGCAGCTGGGAAGTTCTTTGTTTGAAGGACACAAGCTTAAAAAGATGATAAAAAAATGCATGCAAGAGAATCTGATCCTGCTTTCTCACTTGTAAAGGCAGCTTCTGGATGAAAACCAGCTCGTGTATCCAGTCCCCTTTGTATTTGAAAGGCAAACATTTAAATATTTAAGTTCTGGAAGGTTTTTTAAATTCTTCCTTTTCCTCTTGGGAAAGCAACTGAGTAGTTACATGCAGTCAAAACCCCTTCATTTGACCTCTCTATTCACTGTGTTCTTGGTTTTGCTTTCACATTTTGCAAGCTGCATGAAGGACTGTGATGCCTGCAGTGATCACCACAGTAGATTTCCCCTTGAATCCTTCTTGTGATAGGTGTTACTTCTCTTCAATTGCGCCAAGTTTTGTATTCCACCTATGCAGAGAGCTAGTAGACAGGAATGCCCTCTTCAGTAGCACGTGTTCTGATGTTTATTCATTCCCACAAACTAGGATGTCAGTATGATCCAATTACTATTCATCTGTAATGTATTTACTCTAGCACTGCTTATTTTTCTAGCAAGCTCCTCTATTGCAGATTTCAGCACAGAGCACAAACAAACTTGCTCAGGGTCATAGCAGTGCTGCCTCAACAACTCCTGGCTTCCAAATCTTTCTTTTTCCAAACTTATTCATCAAATTCCTCAGGGGAAACAAGTAGCAGTAGTATCTACAGTGGTTAATAAAAATCAGATATGTTCACTCCCTAAGCATAACTTGAAATTAGTTCTCACAGCCCCACTTGCCACTATTACCTATCATGCCATTAGCCTACATCTTTATGAAACAGCAAAATATAATGCACTTCAATTCACATTTCTACCAATTTTTATTCTTATAATTTACAACCCTCATCTGTATCTTATCTCACAAACACAGGTTTAAAAATCCTATTGGATTTATAAAGCAAGACACTATCCATAAAAAAACCCTGTCTTACTGATTTTTCTCAAGCTCTGAAGATGGTTTCCATATATATATAAAAATCCAAATTAATATTATAATTCAGTATTTAAAGAAAAGCATCAGACCAGTAAGACATGGGATGTTACTTTTGTGAAGGTTCCACGTGAATGCAGTTATTTTAAACTGAGTGTTCTTTATACACAAGAAATCATTTTGTCACTTAGAAAAACTGGTCTGGCTGGTAGTGGCCAGAAAAACTGGCACATTAAATGCATTCCCTGCTAGCGCTTGTTCTCAGAGTTGTACTCACGTTGGCAGTCAACTGAGTTGTCAGAGCTGACACTTTTTCTTGGGATGCATCCAGCTCTCTTCGTAGCTTGCGAATCTATATATTTGAAGAGAGCACTTTACTGCACTGTAATATGGAGAACTAAAATAGCAAGACATGAAATGCAGAGTGCCTTGACAGAACATTTATGCCTGTCAAACATGATGTGATCTTACCTCTGACTGGCACTTTTCTTCAGGCTATAAAATAAAAACAAAGGAAAATAAATGAGAATATTACAACATAACCAGCCTGACAAATTTATACAATATTTCAAAAGTTTTTTTCTTTTGAATTCTCATGTGAATTCCTTATTTTGGATTCCAACATCCATATTCATCCTAAAATAATCTCCTAGTTTATTTATGCTTCATGAAAAAGAAAGAGGCTGCTTGTACAGTACTTCTTCCTGCAGGAAGGAATTGAGCTCCAATTCCCAGCCTACCAATCAGTGCACCTCCAAGTCTGAATCATGGACTAGTAAAGTGCATAAAGGGCTACATGAGGCTTACAAAGAGCCAGGACTGTCACAGAATATGCCTGACCTCAGACAGTAATTCTCTTGCTCCCATGCTTAGCTAGCTCTCCATAGAATGGAGACCAGATGTTTGCATTCCAAAGTGATACGAAATAAAATGACTCCCACTTGGATGCTGAGAAACTTGAGGACACACAGCTAGTTACCCAAGAATGTAAAGTGGATGTACTGGCCATCTGCTGTGGCCTGCATGGTAAAGCTACTATTGCCCGTTTTTAACCAAAGTTCTCAGCTACAGAGAAATATACAGTAGGAAGTTACACACTCCACTGTCCTGGCACAAACATGTCCAGTAGCAGACATCATGAAAATTATACCCATCAAACCACACTATTAGGAGCCACCTGTGCTTGGGCAGCAAGCACATAAACCAGAAGCTTAGAGAGCAGCTGCTCAGAAGCTTTCATAATTATAAACAAAAGCCAAGAGGGAAAGGTCTGTTTTCCATCCTTCCAATACCTTCTATCTATTCTGGCTTCATACGGACTTTGCTTGAGCTGAAGTCTATAATGAAAAGTAGTATTTCAATTTATTTTCAAGGTCTTAACTGATTAATAGTGAAACATGTATGAGAAATAATGATAAATAGCTCTATGGTGGCTTGAGAGACTTTGCAGACAGTTATAAAGGACCATCCAAGAGCAAGTTCTTTTATCACATACACTCGTTACAGCTGTAGGAAGCATGAAGACACATACTCGCATTAAAGAATTTTAAATTGCAGATCCTTTTCAATTAACACATACTTTAGAAGCAGTTCTTCTCAGAAGCAGCTTTTTAAAAGGGCTGTGTTTTAAGAATCCCCTAAGCCTATGATCAAAGCATGCCAGGAATGACTGCAGGTACCACCTCAACCAGCTACAGAAAAGCTAGGCACAACATGGTCTGCATGTTGCAGCCTCACCTCCCCATTACAGCACAGTCTTATCCTACAAGGCCTTCCCTAGTATATGTTTAAACAGACACTCTTCATAAGAGTTAGAAGAAAATAAGCAAATGCAACACTCATTAAAAAAACCAACCCTGTACTTTCACACTCCACTAAGCCTTGTTTTATGATCAGGTGACCTAACTGAATACACACTTTTGAAGAACATATTACTGGCACAGTGAACAAATGGATTCTTACAATTATTAACATCTGTGCATTAAAAAACTTTTGTAGCAAATCATTAATACAAGGCCGGAATGACTTTATTCAGCAAATTCTGGGGCGCTTCAGGAAATGAAGTCAAAATCTCAGATCTACTGAGGTCTTCTGAAGCAAAACTTATTCTGCATAGCTGTAAAATACTGATTTGAAAAGTAATGTGGCCATTTTGCAAAGCAATAATTTGCTTTTAGGCCATTAACATCTGCTTGATGAGGATACTGCTAAACATCCACAGACATCTTTCTGAATGTAGCCATTTCTTTCGTAGCTAGCATCCGGAACACAATCAAAGGAAAAGCCCTTTTTTTTCCCTTCCTTGAATAGCAAAAAAAATTAGCACAATGTAACTGGTCAATTCAATAACTTTTATTATTAGCAAACCCAAATTTTTCACTTCATTATACTTACTGTTGAATAAATAGATGAGGTACTGGATACCAAGGAGAGAGAAGAACCATGCACTAAAAGAAAGAAAATAAACATGATGAATATAAATACAGCAACCACACAGTGGAATCATCACAGATCATCCCCTGCCAATGACCAGCCTACTGAAGAAATACTTTCCCAAATTTCATCATCCATCATAAACTTAATTATATTATTGCACCAACAATGTACAGTTTTAAGAATGCATGGCCAGCTAATACAATCCACAAATGATTAGATAAAGCTGTTTTAACAATTTAATAATACCTGGGTTTTGGGGAAATGAGGTCAAGAAGATTCTTTTTAGAAAAGTTTCAATGCAGATTTGTTCAGAAAGAAGTATTTCTCTGGACAGCTTATCTTAAGAAATTTGCAAAAGGGTTCAGTCAAAACAAAAACCCCAACAAATTAACAGAAATTCAGGAGAGATTACGAAAGTACATCTAAGTAAACTTCAATTTAAGATAAGATTGAGGAGGGGGAGGCTGTTTTCTTCAAGCAGCCGAACAAGATGGAGATGTCCCGAGAAAACCATAATACTCAGCACATAACCAGATGCTCCAGCAGCAGATGTGGAACATGCAGAAAAGAAACCACTGTCTAATCTTGTGGCTCTTAATTGTCCTCTGAATGTATCTATGTCTTCCTTCTGCTTGGTAGCTGCATTACAGACATCAATGAGCTAAATATTCCCTATCCCTGAAGGTTTTTTTTGGTCATTCTTTAAGGCAATGACATTTCTTTAACAAGGCCAAGTTCATTCTCTCATAGAAAAACTACCAGAGTAGCATGGCTAGAAAAACATGTCTGGAAAAAAACCCATTTCAAGCAGGTTTTGCATTTAACTACAGATTCATTAATATATATGTATGTATATATCATATGTGTTGCTTCTCAAGGACGTTTCCATCACCCCAGTAATAGGATTTACATAGAGTATAATTTTATTTTTTATTATGCTATTAAAAAAACTACCTGAAGCTATTCTTTCTGGTATTGAAGCATGGAAATTGCCTTTATTTTTAGAAACAAAATACATTTAACTGAAACTTTAATTCAAACTTCAGGTAACTTCATAAAAATCATGAAAACCTGTTAAATCACTTCTTTCATCTAAATCCTGCAGCCAAAAAAAGGGCTTAGAAAAGCTGCTACTTTGTTCATTGCCTACTGCAACAATTCTACATTCATAATAAATAGGCTCTGCTTTCCCACTCGACATTATACCCTAAGGCAAGGCTGGAAAGAGAAGTAAACAAAGTCTAAGTTGGCTTCTGGAGGAATTTACAACAATTTAGAAAACCCACAAGAAAGTTAAAAAAAAAACTCCTCACACCCATTTACTTTTTCTGGTTAATCATACTTTCAATTAAAATGATCTTTACAGTCAGATGTTAAGGACCGTACTGCATTAAAACCATAAAAATAACCAGTCTGAGTCAGAGCCAGGGGCTGTCTAATCGCATGCTCCATCTCTGGCTGCAATTGCAGCCCGTGTTTAGGGAAAGAAATGCAAGGAGCAAACAGATACCCAGTGATTTTTCCCCATGAACACCTTTGCAACTCTGTGAATCAGCAGAGATGGAAATTCCTGAGATGGAAACTGCAATCAGACTGTTATATTTCATAGTTGCTGTGACCTCTCTAACCATTAATTTGCCTGTTTCTGAATTCACTGACATGTTGTCTGTATGAATCTCTTCCTGTATACACAGTTCCTTACAGTTGTTTTAGACCTGCTGCTGAATCATTCAATAAGTTCCTTGAGTGTCTCCAGACCCCTGTGATACGTAAAGTAACTGATAAACCACCTATTCTTAATGCACTAAATCAGATATTATCACCTCCCTTCAGACATAAATTTTCCAAGCTGAAGACTCCTAATCTATTTTAACTCTCTTCAAGATGAAAAGCCCAAAGTACAAGCAATACTGCACAAAGCCACCACTGGACTCATCCAGAGAATATAAGATCATTTTCTGGTTTGCCTCTCTATATTCTTCCTTTGTGCAGTTTTCACTACTAGAGATATATGCAAGACAGCAACCATACCAACTGGCCAGAGAATAAATAGATCCCCTTAAAATGTACTGAGACACGCACATTCTTCAGCTAACATCAACTGGAATTGTCAAGATCACACTGGGACTTTAAAGGAGGAAATAAGACTGAAAACAGAGAAAGGGAAAGAACACGTAACTTTGGAAATCCTACTGCCTTGTAAAACATCACCACTGCACTGTCTGAACATATCTAAGTTGAGATTTCTAGTCTCAAGGACAACTAAGGAGTTAATACTTTAGTTTCTTTTCAAAGTATCTTCAGATGGTTACTTTAAGGCTATTTAATCAGGAGCCTGATGGCAGCTAGGCTCTTGATGTGATTCCTGGGTTTTTGCAGCCTGCACCCAGGCTGCAAACCAAAATTGTTTTGGAGCTATTATTTTCAAGCACTAAAAAAGCATATGCAAGCATGTATCATTTTTAATCATAAAATCACAGACTGGTTTGGATTCGAAAGGACCTTAAGTTCATCTAGTTCCAAACCCCTGCCATGGGCAGGGATGCCATACACCAGACCAGGTTGCTCCAAGCCACGTGCAACCTGGCCTTGAACACTGCCAGGAATTTACCACTTCTTTGGGTAAATCTGCTCCAGTGCCTCACCACCCTCACAGTAAAGAACTTCTTTCTTAGAGTAAATGTTAGAAAAGAAACGGTCTAGCTGTGATCAACTGTCTGAAGAGCAGAAAAAAACAGTTCTTTCTTCTTAGCAGAGAGCTACTCAAGTCAATAACACAAAAATGAATAAACATCTATATCCCAATGACAATTCACTGCATTCCTTTCTCTCTAGGAGGGTGAAGTATCAAGGTGGAGCCAGCAGCAGCACAGCTCCTGGGGAAGACTGATGGCCAGAGAAGCAGGGAACCAGATAGCCAAGAGACCACGTCAGTTTTAGGCTGTTTTCCACCTTAAAGTTCAGGATAGTTTGGAGGTTGTTCCTGCTGGCATCTTCCAAGTCCTGAAACCCTTCCTATCGAGAGAGTTAAGTACTGCAAAACTGAGTAAAGTTTCAACCTACGTGCTGTGAGAGAACATGACTATACTTCACACTATGGAGACTAATGAAAAAAAAAAAAAAGGCTTTTAAGAATTAATCTTGGCCCTGCTGAAGCTGATAATAAGCAAATACCTTATAATCTAACATGCTAATAAGTAATTCAAAAGTAGGTTGGTAAACTTTATTTAAGACCTGGATTTATGCTTGACTGACACTGGCTAATTGCATAAAATCATTCTGTCCATTAACCATAAATTTAATTTCTATAATATTTGTTGATTTATTCTTTCAAAGTGAAGGTGGGTTAAATCTGCAGGTTTGAAAGCACAGGACAAGATATATGCCCTATTCAGGAACCACATGCACTTGTAACTTGTGATTCCCTGAGAAGTTAACCCTAACCTGAAGCCAAATATAAGAAGACTGCACCTAAACATACATTCCATCAGGTAAAATATTATTGTCCTTTTAGGTGTCAAAAAAACTTAGGGAAATCTGGAAGGTGCTTCTTCAGCATATTCAAGGTAGGTTCAAATTCCTTCCTTGCATACAAAAGTTATCTTTTTCCACTGCTTTCAAGTGCACAACTTGGCAGAGTTTTCTTTGACTTCATTTTTATTATATGAATGCAAAACACTCTGTAGAGCTTTTCACATAGCTCTTCCCTTTCATTTTTTTAAATGGTTCCTCCTCAAACATGAAATACTTATTAAATATTCTTCCAAATTAGCCTCTCTCCTGGACAAGAATTTCTGAATTATAAGATCCAGTTTAACCTCCAACATGCCAAAATGGATTTGCTGCAAACCTAAAAGACTGAGGTTACGTTTTTTTGAGGATGTCTTTAATAAAACCTGAGTAAGTTTTGCTGTAGTAGCTCTTTCACTAAATCGTTTAAATTTATTGCAGATGCAGTGATTTAAATTCCTTCACTGATTACATTAAGGAACTCTTCAGTAAGATCAGGGCTTTTCATCACAGAATGGAATTCAACTGACTACGTATCTGGTAACCTTTGACTTTTCACAATCACCCAGCTTTCTGAAACCATGGCACCAACTAATGTTAATTCCTTCGATGACAAGAGTTTTCAGTCCTACAGCATTACTCTAATAGTTTTCAACATACTGAAGATCCTCAGCCACAGGCCTCTCAAATACAATTAAATGTCACGGAGTTAGACTGGCTAAATTCAACATTAAATTAACCCTGAATATTTCTGAAGCCATACCCAATACACATTTTTTATCTCTTCCAATGGCAGAAAACTGATGGGATAACCCGTATCTCTGGGAAAGATGCCTGGCTGTAGGGGAGCAGCAACAACAGGGCACTGATATTACTGCAGAGTAAGTGCAGATCTTCAGTGGTGGGGAAACCAAGCCAGCAAAGGCTTGCATGCCCAGTAGTGATAAAGTACTTGATAGCCAAGCAAACTTCCAATCCTTGCCAGAAAGCAGATTTAAGACTCAAAGATCTAATGCTGAAAGCACTTCCTATAACCTTCCTACGAACCACTCCCAGCACTCACCCCGTGTTTGACTTCTCGAACTGCAACACTTGAGGTTTTTAGTCTGTGCTCCTAGCTACTCCTGCTGTTGCCACTGATCAGTAGCAACTAAACTAAATATTTTATAGGTAAAGGACTTTTTCTCTTTATATTTACATGGGAGCTTCTTTTATCAGCTATGATTACATATTTGAAATGATGACAAGGAATTAAAAAAAAAAGTCTCTATGTTTTGAAGTTTCCCTCCTGCGAAAGCTTTTATAATATTAACCCAGGACGCTCAGCAGAAATAAAAAGTCACGACATTTTGAATACAGATGAAATATTGGAAAAATTAACTCGGATAGAAACAACAGGCTGGCTGATATCAATTATTTATACTACGCACAAAATTGTGAAGGACCAAGCTCAGGAGAACAATCCTATTTATGGGAACACTTTAATATGTGCACTTTAAATATGAACTACTCATTTTGAGATTACTAAAAATGATGTGTTTATACTTTCTTCAACAGTGATAATCTAGGTACAACACCTGCATGCCTTCCTATGCCCAGCCAGAAGGAACACTGAATAAATATAGACAGAATAACAATGACTAGGACTAAGGTTTTATCTCATACTGAGGGCTCTGCTCAGAGTGAACCATGCTCCACGCTGACCTGAAAAGCACCAAATATATACTTGCTTTATGTGAGAATACCATCTCCTGATCACTTCCAGCACCATCACATACTTTACTGACCTTCCTCAAAGCCATCGCGGAAAGAGCCGGACCGGCTCATAGTTCGGCTTTTCTCATCCAGGGACATGGAGCTGTTCCTGAAGCGTGTGTCGCTATAGGGGTCATAAGGACCATCTGCATTGGAAAGGCTGTGGGTACGTAGCATGGCTGGATTTGACAGGCTCATCTGGGCTGCAGTGGTTGGGCTTGCTATAACGTGAAGAACAAACACCAATTTATTTGCTTGACCACAAACTGTCATACCTAATTTTTGTGCTACCACAAGAGTCCCTTTTCCTTTTTTTAAGATACAAATTTTTGATGTCATCCTCTCCAGACATTCGTTATTCTTCAAAATTCAATGAATTCAAATGAGAGGTATGCAAACCAAGCTGAGCAAGTAGGAAAACTCAAATAAATAAGGTAATTTCAAATATTGCTTGATATGTCTGTGCTTCTAAAGACAAGCTCAGTCAACTCAGTAACACCTTGTAGGCATGAACTAATTAATCCTCCTTTAATTGGCAACAGTCCTTCCTCCGGAAGAACTAAAATGCCTGAAGGAACTGAAACTAGTGTTTTGCCTATACAGAACAGGCCTTGTGAACTATCCCTTCAAAACCTTCAAGTTCTCAAAATCGAATATTTTCATATGTATTTAAGTCACAAATTTTAAGACCCTTATTTTCCTACAAGCCTTTCAGAATTGTTTCTTTCCACTGTGAGCTCCTAAGAATTAAACAACTTCTATTTTGCCTCAAAAGCCAAAACTCCCTCAGAGAGCTTTTAGAGTCAAAAACACCTACTCCAATTTCACATTTTTTTAAGCGACTTTTCTAAAATTATGCATGCTATTTACAAAGAATGAGTTGATTTGTGGGAAAAAATAAGAGCAACAAAATCACTGTAAAACTGGCAGGTACCTCTTGATGTGCTGCAATGCCTGCTTCTATATACACCACCAACTGATACAGACTACTGTAGAAGGTAAAATAATTTAGTTTAAAGATGTTCAGCTTTGATATCAACACTTGCTGTTCAACTGGTGGTGACGCATTGGAACAGGCTGCCCAAAGAAGTGGTAAATGCTCCATCCCTGGCAGTGCTCCAGTCCATGTTGGACAGAGCTTTGAGTGACATGGTCAAGTGTGAGGGGTTCCTGCCCACGGCAGGGGGCTGGAACTAGACAGCCTTAAGGTCCTCTCCAACCCAAATCATTCTGTGATTCTGCGATTTAATGCAGTGACCTGTCTTGACTCCCAGTATTTCCAAGCTCTTAAGAACACTGAAAAATCTGCGTTTTTTCTTTATTAAAATTGCTTGTGGCAAAAATAGCTTTCAAAACTTATTAATGTAAATAATCTTCAATTTTCTCCATAAACAGTTAACTTTCTGGGCCTATGATGACACTTCTTTGGTGTTCTTTTGAGCATCAAAGTACTTTCATGAACTTTCATGGCAGTTTGCTAGCTGTTGGCAATATAATTATACTGGGTGTAGAGTCAGCTGAACTTTTGTTAAGTGTTGGTGGTTTTGTTGGTTTATTTAAAGCTGTTTGTTTAATCTGTTTCTTTTCAGTGCACTCCAAGAAAGGCTCTAAAAGGTCACTGCTATGGCAGAAATAAGTGACTGTGTCTAAGCTGCTGTTAATTCACAAAGCAAAAGTTCATAGGTATAGGCTTAACTATTCACATATTATTTATCATTCTGGAAAAGATGGAGTGGCCTCTGAAAATCTGAAAGAAACAGAAAACATCTGTTCAACGCAGTACTTTCCAAATTGCATTTAACTTAAAGACAATATATCTACCGTTAGGGTTGACTTCTATACCTAAACAAATTGCAAAGGCAACTAAGTGATATTTAATCAGTGCACCAGAAATGAGAACTAGTAGAGCTTTAGATGAGGTTATTTCACCTTCTGATATGGTCAACTAAAATCTGCAATGCTGCATGGATCCTGTCAATCAACTTTTATTGTTTCCTTCATTTAAAAAGTGTTTTATCAATGTAGTAAAGTGAAAGAATGGTATTTTTTTCTGAATTAAAATTCTTCTGAGTAGGAGGGCTGGAACTTGGATGATCTTTAAGGTCCCTTCCAATCCAAACCGTTCTATGAGTTTATGAAACTTAATTATTATATAATATTTCAGACTGAGCTTTATACAACTGTCAAAGAAGCTATCTGTAAAATACAAAGATAAAATATTTGAAATTGATGAGACTGGCACATATAGTAAGTAATATTAATAAAGTGGGTAAGCAACATCCTAAGTCCTTTAAACACCCCAATGTGTGATATTCACTAACAGCTCTGCCAAACAGCTCACGATTATATTAAGGCACCTGATTATCCCCAGAGAAGTATTTTCAAAGAGTAACTCCAAATATGCCACCTTTGGGCATACAGAATCATAGAATCACAGAATCAACTAGGTTGGAAAAGACCTTTATGATCATAAAGTCCAACCATTGCTCCAGCACTGTCAAGGCTACCACTAAACCATGTCACTAACGGCCTCATCCTCACAGTTTGTGAACACTTCCAGGGATGGAAACTCCACCACTGCCCTGGGCAGCCTGCTCCAATGCCTGAACACCCTCTCAGGGAAAAAAGTGTTCCTAACATCCAGTCTATATCTCTCCTGGTGCAGCCTGAGGCCATTTCCTCTTGTTCTATCACTTGTTAGCTGGGAGAAGAGAGCAGCCACCTCCTGGCTCCATCCTCTTTTCAGGTAGTTGCAGAGAGTGATAAGGTGCATGGGTGTTCCCCCACCACCAGCCTTCTCTTGTCCAGAAAGCCAGATAATAATGCTAATTAGTCACACATTTCAATGAACATGCTTCCTGAGGTTGACTGTGGGACTCCGAGCTGCTGGAAGGAAATTATATTGTGTAATAACGCTTTTTTCAAGACACATGAGTTATTGCTGTGATTATTCAAACAGATAATTATGCACCGAGCTGTGAGAAGTTAAATCTAGTTCCAGAGGGCGATGTTACGCTGGATCCAGATGAAAAAGGGGAATTGCCAGCAGTATCCTGAAGTCCTCCTGCTGAATGGGAGCGTAGCCATTCTTTAGCATCGTCTTGATTACGGAGCTGGGAGGACGGAGCATACCTGCAAAAACAGTTATTTAAGAATGGCTGACATTTATTTATTTAAAGTAAAAGAAAACCCTAACGTGAAATGTCACAAGACCTGGGGAAGGACAGAGGGAAAGAAAGAATGTGGAAGAACACTCATGTGAAATTTAAGTATTAAAATTATATAAACCCAATGTAACTCTGAATTAAAGAGCAGCTCCAAGCTGTCTTTAAGCTGTTTCTAATTCATTCCCACTCTTTTTAAGGGAAGCCCCCCCCCCCCAACTCCATTACTATTGCTTCAGAAGTAGCCAAACTAGTAGTGAACAAAAAAGCTACATATAGAACTTGTGTACTGTGGCACTGCAGAGTAAAAAATAGGGTATGTTCCATACGTACAATTTAAAAATAAAGCCGTAACATGGAAATCCTTTCCTTCCCTAAGGTTATACTAAAATTCTATCACTAGTTTAATATTCTGGTACATCACTAAGCTTATCTGGCTTTCTGTCATACACCCAAATTCAAGTCAACAAAGCCATTATCAGATTTTCAACAAGCTGTGACCCAATCATTCATATTCCAGAGACATGAAATACAATGGCCTGTGGAGGTGTAGCCCATTTAGTTCAAAACTAACAGCATTAAATCATCATAGAGGAGACAATGTTTAGCCTTTTCTGAAGGCAAAGAAAAAAGCAGAAACATTGCCTATGCCAACGTCAATAGCAAAACACCTACTGGCTTTGGCTTAAGCAAAATTTTAAATCTGCTTCTGTATATGCCTGAAAAATAAGGATGTTATCACAGATGTTATGTGAAATACGTGATAGGATGCAGGTATCAACAGAAAGAGCATCATGGAAACACTCATCTGCTAATGGATTTCAGTGCCTGTCTAATGCGCTTTTGGGAAATATTTATGAGTTTCTATTTCTCCTTCCAAAAACACCTGAAGCCTATTATTAGTTGATACTATCTATTTAATTAATCAGCTTCCCTCCAACTAAATACTATACAGTAAGATATCACTTATGAAGACTGTTTTAAATCCATGTGAGAGCTACAATAAGTAACACTGCAAAAAATCAAAACCACTTTCAAAAAATGCTTTAATTCATTCTGCTACTTATGCCTCAACACTTAAGCAACAGGCCTTGACTATCTGCATCTCTTCAGCTTTGCACATACATTAGTTTATTAAAAAAGGCGCTTTTAAAAAGTCAGTTTACTTTAACACACTAAGGCATTCTACTTTTCAGCACTAATACCTACCTGTTCAGTACTCAAAAGTTTGAGTATTAAAAGAAAGTCCTTACTTATTAAGACATACAAGAGAACCACAGAAACATTTTAAATCAAATGCCATTTTAAGAGAGGCTTTTAGCACTTGGCTTCATGGGCCAAAGAACAATGTGTAAGGCACAAAACAAATTACAGCTTCAATTCCAAGGTATCAACTCAGTGACCCCAGAAGCTGCATTAAGCAGTTCAGAGGCTGTACTTTTCTTTATTGTCTAAGATAGCTTCAGTGAATTTCTCAACACTTAAAGCATTTAATTAATATACCTGATGTTGATTATCTTGGTAGAATTGCTAAGATCAAAAGAAAAATCCTTTTTCGGTGTGTTTTTTTCATGTTAGAAAACCTTACAGGGATATACAAAGTGTATGAGAAGACAATTACCAAAAGTTTGTTTGGGGATTCTGTTTTCTTTTCTAAAGGAGAAGTTATCTCTAAGAGTCCTATATCTTTAGGTATTCTGAAGCAAATATTTTTTTTAATTACTACGTCCAATCTCATGCTAAAAGGTTTGGCAGGATATGGAATATCTTTTCTAGTTGTATACCAACACCAACGGTCCCGGGCAGAAAATTATCTCAAGCCATTCCTTGTAATAGCCACAGAAGCTGCAAAATGATTGTTTCCAAGTCATGCCAAGTAATTATGAGATGCTTTTCAGCAATTTGCCAGCAAAAGCCACAGGTCTTGCTTAAGTGGAGAAGGCACTGGATTAAAAAAATATTGACACAGCAGTCAATGCCTTCTTTCAGTATTAAAGAAAGAATAAAAGAAAGAAAGAAAGAAAAGAAAGAATAATGTTGCCACCTCTTGCAAACTGTGACCATCACCACCACCAGCCACAACAGAAACACAAAGCAAACTCCAAAGCCACAACAAAAGTCGTGTGGAAACACCAATACCTGAGTCCCTTCTTAGGCAAAGTGTTCCTATCAAGATGTGGGTCGCTGCAGAAAAGTTAAAAGAAAAGAACTTCAGAGAAGAACAAATGGGAAGGCATCAGACCAGGATGAAGGACGTACAAACATCTGCATCACCTTTCCAGAGGAAAAGGTGCTGGGGCCTTCCTACAGAAACATGCAAAAACCTCCTTGGCCAGGTGTGGATTTGCACAAACATGCATCTGGTACCATGCCAATGAATCTCATCTGTTCGCAACATTATCTTGCTATTTCTTCTACCCGCAATGAACAAAAACGGTTCTTTAAACGTCAAGCTTAAAACTATGCTTTTCAGCAGGCATGAGGTAGACTATTTCTGAAAACTGATTAGCATCTTCAAGTCCAAAAACCACCTTCCTGTCATTTCTTTCAGCAGACACCGTTTAGGGAATGCAGCTAATTAATGTTATGCAGGCTGCAGTGTACAGCAGTGAAACTGTTGAGCCCAGACTGTTTAAATTTCCAAATCTCAGCTTAAATCCCATTCACAAAGCAAACTGACTTCTATCAGTCATCCAAGCCTCATGTATTTAAGTTTCTATTTTCACAACTGGTGAAACTGTAACTAAGCAGAATCTGTTAATTTGCTTTTTAAGAAAATATCCATGTGCTTATTTCATGACAATCCTTATAGCTAAATTACAGCATGGGACTAATTAAAATCATAGCAGTGCGCAGAAGTGAGCTAGAACGTTTGAATTTGGGTCTTTTCCTAATTTTAGCATTCATCTTTAGAAGGATGGGTGCACCCCAGTCTCTGTGGAACACTCATGAGTCAAACTGCAATAGAAGACTGACAACACAGAATGACAAGGGGACTTCACGACAAAAATGACAGGCCTGAAAGGCAGTGGGAAAAGCAGCATGCCAGAGGAATGCTGAAATGCTAGTGAGAGTTTAGACTAATAGAAAGAAAAAGGGCAAGATTTTCAAATTGCCTTTTGAAAAGAACTGAGGCGGAGAAAAAAGAATACCTCTCCCCCCTTAAATCAGAAGATGTTCCCAGTAACAAAAAGCAACACCAATCCCATGCCAACTCTGCCATTCTCCAGACTGATTTAGGCAGATAGATGAGGTATTCTAGGGGACTCTCACTGGCATGTCTTTGTGTCAGCTCACACCTGAACGATGAACACAGCAGAGGACTCAAGTGAGCACAGTCTGTCACAAAACAATTTGCTTCACTAAGATGGGCAACAAAACCTAAAGCCTTGTGCATACTCCTGTCCTGAGACAGCATTACCTGTCCTGCCTCCTGGGCAAAGTATTTCGGCAGAATTTGGGGCTAGCAGCAGGGGAAGAAAGAGGGCTAGAAGAACCAGTCCAACAAGACAGAAAACAAGAGAAGGAGCATTAGAATTTAAAGAGAACAGAAAGGAGTAATAAAGCACAAAAACCCAAACTCTCAGAATGTTATATTCAGTGGTAATTTTCTCTATTGACATGCAACTACAGAAATGTTGTTACCTAACTGGGTAATGACGCATCAGGTCAGAGCTGGCTTCCAGTGCTTGCAAGAGTACTACTGCCTTCTGCAAAACGTGTCCCAAAGACCACGCACTGCAAGTCATTGTCTGGTTTATCCCAGTGTTAGCTCAATGTTAACACAGCTCTGATGTTGTGAAAAAGCAGTCCCGTTCCCTCCTCCCTGCTCAGTCTGTTCCCAGCTCCTACTCTGTGTGTCCACACAGATACTAATAGATTTCATTGTGTAAGGAGCTGGGGAACTGATCAGCCTGAAA
This sequence comes from Psilopsiagon aymara, assembly GCA_024733675.1. Classification (NCBI taxonomy): domain Eukaryota; kingdom Metazoa; phylum Chordata; class Aves; order Psittaciformes; family Psittacidae; genus Psilopsiagon; species Psilopsiagon aymara. Next base: position 48,960 of record JANRGW010035365.1, read on the forward strand.
CACAATTCAGGTGATCATTTTTCAGTTGGATCCATCTCCCAGTCAGGTTCACTTAGCATTCACATGTGTGCCTGTACCAAAACATTGGGCACAACAACTGGAGAAAGGACACAGCAGCAGTGAGAGGCTGAGAAGGGATCAAGTGACAAAGGAAATAGGGACATCTCTTTTCAGAATGACTTCCAGTTTAAAAGCCTAACAAATGTTGTAAAAGAGAAGTTTAAAAAGAAACAGTTGGCTACTCAAATCAAATTAACAATATCTGAATATCACTATCAGAACAGGAGACCTTTTTAAGGATAACAGAGGATGCAAAATTCTAATATTGGGTAGAAAGAAAACCTGTCATGTTGGCTACCACAGCAAATTAAAACCTCACCTGAACCCACCCTCTTGTTCTGAACTGGGTTCCTTGCCTGGAGTGGCTTCTTTGTATGTTCTAATAATACTATTCAGTATCATCTTCTGAGAAGCACAACTGAATTTCTATCTGCACCGTTGGCTACTGCTGCCAGGTCTTCATATTTGAGATACAACCAAACATATGGAAATGAGAGAAAAACCCACTAACCTTTCAGACAATGTGGTCTTAACACTGTTGGTTCGGACAAAGGGAGTCAGAGAATCATCTTTAGAGGCTGGAATCAAGCCACTGGAGGAGTTATGGCTCAGCCCACCTCCACTGCTCAGAGAGATATCAATGGATTCGCAGCTGGTATGAAGACTGCTGACAGACTGATATCCAATGCCATCCTTGCTAACAGCAGAAGAGCTACTTGCGTTGGTACCCCACGTTAAACTGTTGGAAGGAGCTGAATGTGCTGAACTGGGACTCGAAGCTAATGGAGATTGGTTCAGATCTGTGTTTTTACTATACAGGGGACTGCTGCCTCCACTGCTCAGCATACCACTGCCAGATGGCGAATCCAGATTTCCCTGCTGGTTCATAGTAGCGTGAGGATTGGAGATGACTACTGAGTTTTTCATATTTTCAGCTGTCGTGATGGGAACTTGTTTATTAGGCTTGCCACCAAAAAGTCTGTACAAAACACAACATGAAAAAATACATAAAATAGACTATGAAACACAAGGGTATTTTATATCTAGACCATCTATCTTCTCAGCTTCAGAAAACCAAGATTAAGTAAATGATTCTAGATTTGACGTATGCAAATATAAATTTATGAATCCCCGTTTTCACTCCACCTTCAACAAAGCCCAGAGACAATTATGAGAGCTTTAAATCCATCTTAGGTGTGCCTATTCTGAATCACAAACTACTACTTTCACAAGGCTAAAATACACCCTCAACAGAACTAAAATACAGCCAAGATCATCTTCTGCTCCTTTAATGAAAAAGGATACCAGAAAAACACTGCACCAATTAATTTGGAGCATGGAATATTACAGAAGTTGAAAGCTTGTCCAGGTAAATTCTGTGCAAATCACCAAGTACTCTGTACAGAAGCAGCACTTGTTGTGATGTAACAGGAAAACTATGTACTGGTATCAAATGTAGGTTTGTACCATTTCAGGGGCCAAGATGGCTGGAAACTATTAATTTTTAAGTGTAGAACGAGACAATGCTGCTTTGGCATCTGCGACTAGCTCAGTAAAAGATTAGCTGAGTGCCAGAACTAGTGTAAGGAAGGGGATACAAAAGCATGGCTGGACAAGGATGACTGCAGCATGTCCAGTTTGCATCACTATTGCCTGTGACGTAGCTGCACTGCCAGTGAAGAAAGGGCTTCTGTGCCCTCACTAACAGGCAAGAGGAAAGTTCTCAGCAGTGCAAAATTGTCTTTCTTAGAAGTAAACACACTTCAGACTAGATTATCAATCATTCCAGAACTGATCCTCAAAATTATGAAGGAAGCATTATCTTTTGACTTTAACTGCAAACATCTACCCTACCCCAAAGCATTGCTTCTGTTTCTACCACTTGGCTTCAGTAACTGCCTTTGCAACCTTGGTTTTCCTCACACATATCTATATGGATTTGCTTCTTTCTAATCAACAGTGTGGAGTATTGGGGATGAAATCTTCCAAAGGGGTATCTATCAGACTGTAGTCCTCAGAAGAGAGGATTACAGCACTTCTGTACAAGAGTGTACAATCTCCTACAGATTTACAGGTGGGTACATATGGAGCAGAACTTTCTATGCTTTTTAGTATGCCCAGGTTGTCTGCACAACACATGCACACTAAGGCACTTTGTTTGACACTTCTCAGAAACACAAGGTCTGTAATATAGCTGGGCACCCTGCACACAAGTACAATAAGACCAGTGATGCCCACAAGCACTGTACTTACTGCATGGGCGCTACCTGCAGCTTCAGAGTACCTGTGCAAGATACCTACAACACATCTCAAGTGGATGGCTGCTGTTGCATACTTGCCACAAAGAACCTGGACAACACCGCTGAATCAGGCTAAGATGCACATCTACACCTATCTCATCATCCAGCATTGCTCTGTGCCATGATCAAAAGGAGCGTGATCAGCAGGTTGAAGGAGGTGATCCTGCCCCTCTGCTCTTGTGAGACCTCACTTGAAGTACTGTGTACAATTCTGGTGTCCTCAACATAAAAAGGACATGGAACTGTTGGAACAAGTCCAGAGGAGGGCCACGAGGATAATCAGGAGACTGGTGCACCTCCTGTATGAAGACAGGATGAGAAAGTTGGGGCTGTTCAGCCTGGAGAAGACTGCATAGAGACCTCATAGCAGCCTTCCAGTATAGGAAGGAGGCCTATAGGGATGGTGGGGATGGATTCTTCATTAGGGACTGTAGTGAGAGGACAAGGAGCAATGGGTTCAAACTTCAACAGGGGAAGTTTAGACTGGATATGAGGAAGAAATTCTTTACTGTAAGGGTGGTGAGGCACTGGAATGGGTTGCCCAGGGAAGCTGTGAATGCTCCATCCCTGGCGGTGTTCAAGTCCGAGTTGGACAGAGCCTTGGGTGGCATGGTTTAGTGAGGGGTGTCCCTGCCCATGGCAGGGGGGTTGGAATATGATGATCTTAAGGTCCTTTCCAACCCTAATGATTCTATGATCCTACCAACACTTGGTGTAAACAGACATTCGTGGTTCATCTGGACATGACACAATGCCTCACTGACAGGAAACACTGACTTAGACAAGTCAGTCTAAATGATAAAACCCATTCCTACAGCGAATGAGTCTATGTTTTATTTAATCTTTTTAGAGTATAAGAAAAATGTCTAACCATGGCCTTCAGTGGCAATACCAGTTTAGGGTATTCCTGCTCCTATGCCATTGGACTGGGGGAACTGTACTCCTATGAGATTTATCTTGGAGCTTATAAGGACCCCAACCACTTGCAAAACAGTTTTACAAGCTGCTTTTAAGCTATGCAGCTTCACAACCCCAAACTGCTTCACAGCTCCTCTAATGCAACTGAAAGGATGCTGCACTGAGGCACCAAGAGAAACAAGTTGTTGCTGCAGCCAGTGCCTGGTTGAGCCATAACCTCACAACAAAACACATTCAGATGTGGTCTCAAGAGCATTTCTTTGAGTCTAGAGAAAATCCAACTCAGCAAGACAGTCACATTAACACAGAGATTAACTCTAGCATGACATACTCTACAAAGAAGGGTATCTGTCTACTCCTATCTATTCCTGACATCAATATATCTGAGCTGGCTCTTGGGTCATGAATGTCTCCCATACACAGAAAAGAAGTGTATTACATGCGGCAAATCATTAAGGGCCAATTTAATAATAAAATATATCAAGATAAATGACGGTTTTACTTAAGGGGACATGCCCGATACATAATACTGGAGCTAAAGGGAATACTGAGAGAACAGAGACAGGCAGAGACAGCAGAATTACAGAATTTCACTGTTTGTGACAGCATAACAGTTACACACATTTACAGACTTACAGGTAACTCCGTATCATTACTAAGGTATAGTTTTCGATTTACTGGATAACAATAAAGAATTCACAGGGCCAAGAGGAAATATGCAAAAAACATGTGCAACTCATCTCAACTGACTCTGAAAATTAAGCTCCAAATCTGTATCCGCATTCTAGAAATCAGTAATAAGCAGAAGAGGCTCAATTCAACTTTAATGCATTTCAGTATGTGACAATTTAGACAGTACGGCGACAACCCAACAGTGAAATGTGTAAATCTAAGGAGGGAATAGTTAAATTGAGCCTCACTGCCTTCTCTTTTGAAGTTTCATGTATTTCTAATCTGGACTTCATTATCTTAAAGGTCTTTTCCAACCTAGTTGATTCTATGATTCTAATTTAGCATTTCAGTTACACAGCTAGCCATGTGACTTTCTAGTAACAAAAAAAATTAATTTCCAATCAAATGTCAAGATCAATGTGCCTGAGGCTTGCAACACTGAAAATCTGCATGTTTCAAGGGGTGTACTATAGAAATTAAATGCCTATTGGAGTTTTTTCTCTTTAAACAGACATTAACGGAAATTAAATGTTCTAAAGGACATGGCTTATCTAATGATAACCAGATATAAAGTATCTTGAATTACCCTCACATAGGCTCTTTAAATAAAACCAGCCATCTAAAAAGAAGCAGTTTACAGCTCTTCACAGCATTAGCCTAAGCTGCCATCCCAGCCATTAAGCTTGCATTGGTGCTTCAGATGGAATGGGGCTTTCTCACATCACTGGAAGCAGGATGATGTAGCATAACTGTATGGGTATTATGGGTGTCAAGACAAAATGAAATGCAAAACACTGCAACTTGAAACAGACAAGCTCACTGATGTCAAATTCCAATGAAAAATAATATTAACAGAGCCTTTCACCAGTATCAAGGCTTTGAAGCATACTGTATCAACAAATTAATTCCTGACTAACTCAGTGTTAAGATAATGTGTGGGGTAGCGGTGGAGAAATAGACCACAGAGAAGATTTTTGTTTAAAAAACTATAAAAATAAGAAAATTTAACCCAACTTCGGCAGTAACTTTTCTTAGGGTTCTTCTACGCAGGTGAATAACCTGATGCTGAGTCCCACAGAACACCGGCCTAATGCACGCAGCTGAAAGATTGGCTTGGGTTAGGCATGTGAATCTAAGTACAGCAGCTCAATTTATGCTGTTGTCATCATGGAAATCTGAAATACTCTCCTGCTGTCAAGTTATAATTTGATCCATGATTGGAGTATTTCCAGGTTTGTTACATATAAATTGGTGCAAGAACTCTTTGGTCACCTTCACATAAGAAAACCCTTATTCCTTCAGTACGGATGAAGCCTTCAGGTATGATTTTTGCAACGCACTCATAATCACAATTGCCAAACTTTTTCCTCCCCATATGTTTAATTTTTGCTGATGTTGTGTGATGCACTGAGTATTTACAGCACTGGCTAACCTGTTTATGTGAAATTCAATGGAAATACAAAGAACTTGATGCAGGACACTACATAGAAAGTGCTCCACACAACATAGCCAGGCCTGGCTTGGAGAGTCCTGCTCATTCAGCTCGGACTAACATCATTGCACGATCAACAGATTCAGTGCCTACCTGCGCAAAGTGGGAGAGGCCACATCAGGGTACTTGGCTCCTTGCTGGTGAGTACTTTGAGCTCCACTAGAAGCAGTCTGTGATGCAGGATTCACTTTAACAGAATTACATGAGGCCACGCTTTCGTTGTCAGACGAAATCCCTTTCTCTTTATCAGTCTGATTGACTAATCCTGGCAGAGTGTTTCCAAGGATTACCTTGGCAGGCTCTCTCATTTTTGGGACAGGCAACCCAGCTGACTTGCTGCTTATATTGGAGTCTATGCTACTTGTGCTAGATCTATTCCCAGCTCCACTTCTGCTACTGGATTTACTGGGCCGGGGTAAACTACGATATTGAAGATTCGTTCGGGCACTAAGTGCTAAGTAGCCATCATCCTGGTTCTGGGAGCCATCCACACTAGTCTTCCGACCGGTGGTCCTACCCATGAGTCCAGATGACTTTGGGATTTTTCCCAGGGTAGCTGACCTACTGGTGATTGTTGCCCCACTGGCAGTGATTATAGTCATGCCTAAGGCTGACCCGCTCTGTTTCTTAAATCCAAATGCATTAGCATTAGCAGCAGTTGTTCTAGTGTTACTTGTGGGAAGCTTTTTGGATTCATCACCACTGCTGCGTCCTGCATCTGATGGGGAACGCTTAACATGTCCAGCTTTAGGAGATAGTCTACCCTTTTCTGATACCTTGGCGTCATCAGTTTTCCCTACAAAAATAGAAAAAGAATTCTAATATTTAATGTCTTGAAAAACATCAAGCAAATGATGAAACTCAAAGCAGCATGAAAAGCAAAAGCATGCTAGCCACCAAAGTGCAGTTAGTAGTTATGATCTAGTCTGCACTGAACTTAGATGCCACTCTCGTGAGTTATACATGCAGACTTGCCAGAGACAGCATGTGGTGTGTTTGCCCTCAAGAATATGAAAAGCAGAACAGTGTTATGTCATAGTGACAGATAAGAAAAAGTGTTTCCCTCTGTAGCTACCATAGAGCAATCCTCTTTACTCATTAGAAAGAAGCAGTGTTAGGCCATTAGTATAATTTTCCTACAAGGCATTGTTCAAGGAATTATCTAACTTCAACTTTTTAATATACAATTGTGTACATGACCAAACAAGGAGAGATATTAACTTATATTACTTGATTATGCAAATTCAATCGATTTTCATTCACATATCTGCAAAAGCTAAAATCACTGTACATTTCTAAGAAAAGACAGAACTAAATAGTGTTTAGTATAAATTAACATGCTGCTTTAGTAAAGAGAAAAACAAAATCTCCTTAACCACACATACTGCATGTTCTTACAGATAACCTTAACTTCAAAAGCTGAAATTACACTATCTATTCTGCATATGGCAATACTGTGCCCAATAAATAGCTCAGCTTAAGACTAGAGTTGTCATGAAAAGAACTTCCACAGTGCATTAATCTAAAATATGCATTTTTCAAATGAACAGAAACAGAACTGTGGACATACAAGATGCTGCAGAGGTTAAAACAATAACTAAAAATAAAGACAGCACTACCTGAAGTTCAGGCTCTGCCTCTGGAAAGCATTTAAACTGTTTTCATACTGAACATACTTTTTGGCTTGTTTCTATCTTACACCTTTTCTCACCTGTTCCAGGTGTCTTTAGCGTGCCTGAGGTGGTTGAAGTTTTAGTCCTTGGTGTGGTAATGCCAACTTGAGCTGACATGCCCCGTCGCCAGGAGCCCGTCTGTGAAATAACAGTGTTCTTCCTACCAGAAGTGCTTTTATCAGATTCATCTGACACATCAGAGGGATTCCGCCTCCATTTAGATCCTGGCTCCATTTTTATGCCGCTATCAGATCCTCCATCTGATTTCTTGACTTCATCACTGGACCATAAGGAATTCCGCTCAACCTGGGAATGCTTTTCTGCATCAGTCTAGGGCAGAAAAGGAATTGCAAATACAACCTTCAGAGCAAGCCCTTCTTTTAAGAAGCTTCAAAAATGGGAATCATCAAATGATTCATCAACTTAGCAGTCATTTCTAAGTACCAACAAACATACCATACCTTTAATAGAGAAATGTCACACAAAGAAATGACGTACCTTTTAACATGCTAGGAAAAAAATAAAAAAAATACAAAAAACCCACAACAGCCATGCCCCTTAGAATAAATAAAGAAAAAAAAAAAAAAAGAAAAAATCCACTTGATTTATAAAAGACACATTCAGCTCTATGACATTTATAATCCTCCATCTCAAATTTCTGACTAACCCTTCTACTGCAATGCCAAAAAACCCTTTCAAACCTGTGCAGCCAGCTTCCCTTTGTTCTTGCTGCTTTCCTATCTCTTGTCTAGCAATCTGATCTCCAGAGTATGAGGAGGCAGCTTTTAAACAGATTTGAAGATATGGAATGCTGTTCACTCTAACCTAATGTAGTAGAAGGACACCCATGAGCTGAAGAAAAATGAATCCCCAACAACTTTCTAGCAACATTCAAGAGTGACTTAAATATGTATGTTACTGTAGTTTTTAATTCATGTTCAACTCTTACACACTGCATACCCTGTTTTGCACAGATCGCACTACCAATCCTTTATGAAGAATTTTGCAAAGCTCAGTATCAAACACAGAATTTTTTTATTAGCAAGCCTTTGCCTAGTTCTCAGAAATGGTTAAATCTATTAGCCCGTATATATTTGTAATGTATTCCACATACATTATCATTTTCTATTGCTAAAAATTATTCCTGCAGAATTCTACTTCTCCTGTCAAATGACGTTGATTAACATGGGCAAATTCTGTAGTACCACAACCAACTATTTTGTGATCAGGCACAAATGATAAATATCCACACATCTGACCATCATCCACACAACCACCCCTGCCCTCAAAAGACAGTTGAAATGCACTCCAAACATCACAATACCATGAAAGACTGACAATTCAACACTTGATCACGAAGCTCCAAAGTAAGAGGTAGCAAATTCTGGAAAGATGCTGGAGTGCCATCTGTTCCCTACCACATCAGTAAAAGATGAATATACAGTGGTCAAATGGTAGCATCACTTATAAGGAAATTATTCAAAATACCCCAAAGCATGATAATGCTCATAACCTTTTACTCCTTTTGGATAATCAGAAACACACAGGAAAGGATGCGTGATCATTTTCCATGCTTTCAGAAAAATTATCTACTTTATTTTTTAAGTTCCTAAAGTTTTAGAGTTTCAAGCTTATAACTCTTCCTAACAGATGACACCATTAACATGAAAGAACCTAGGTGAATTGTGGCTTAATTTCTTCTGCTTTTTACTGTAATTATCTTTTTTTTTAAAAGCCTGAAAAACTAGTTTAGCAATCAGTATGTGAAAGCTGACACCACACATCACAATGGTCTTTCTTTATCCACATGAAATAGTGAGGGCTTGGATTATTAGTCTGCATATTGAGTCATTACACTAACGACCATTTGCTGATTTATGGATTTAGATACTATTTGCTTGTGCTTTCCTTGTGCTACGCAAATGTTGTTCCCCTGCCTCCCCCTTCAGAGAGAGTAACACAGCATAGCCTGAATAAAACACTGCTTTCTAACCTTTTTTTTTATGGCTGCAAGGTTTTGGGATGACTGTCTTTCTAGTTATGACCACTGGTAGATGTGCAATAAATTCACAGTGTGAATTTTTTGATGTCCTGTGTTCCTCTAAAATCATCATTTCATACAAATGTCTCCTAGATTTATGTATCATACAATCCCAGACTGGTTTAGGTTGGAAGGGACCTCAAAGCTCATTCAGTTCCAACCCCCTGCCACGGGCAGGGACACCTTCCAGTAGACCAGGCTGCTCCAAGTCCCATCCAACCTGGCATTGAACACTGCCAGGGATGGAGCAGCCACAGCTTCCCTGGGCAACCTGCGCCAGCCCCTCAGCACCCTCACAGGGAAGAACTTCTGTGTAAGATCTCATCTCAGTCTGCCCTCCGTCAGGTTAAAGCCATTCCCCCATGTCACTACATTCCTTTTTTACAAAGTCCTTCTCCAGATTTCTTGTAGGTCCACGAGAGTATAAGCAAGAAGAAACAAATAACCGACCAACAAAATCACCTCACCATCCTCCCTCACATACTCGCATTAGTATCTTGCTTCAAGTACCTTGTCTGGAATTCTGTATTTACACTGTTAGTTTTCGAGAGCAAGAAATACACCTACTTGCTAATTCCAGGGCAATTCTAGTTTTGGTTGAGTGAAATATTCCCATACCTTCTATTTCCCCACCTCTGCACCCGTAAGAATAGTACAGCCTCAGCAGAGAGAGAAGCATTACAAAAAGTCCTCTATCTTTGCTCACTTCCATTTCATTCCACTACTATACCCACAGCCAAAGTTTTTCTGCAGCCTTTGAAATGCTGCACACCTACCCTTGAAGCTCTCTGGCCAGAGACGTTTCATGGTAAACACTGAACAGCACAGAAACATGACCAAGGAATCAAAATCAAAACATAGCGAAACCTGGCTTGGGGATTGCAGCTGAAACTCCACCTCCTGAAAGGGCAAAAGCGGGTATATTATTTGCTGGAGGTCATGGCAAGACACAGCAAGCATGAACTGGGAGCAAAGCCTGCATCCGACTCAGCTGGGAGCAGTGGTAACCACCAGGATTTCTCAGCTTCTCCCTACAGTTCTGTAAATCCAATTATGAAGCTGTGAACAGACCAAGCCTGTCTTTGCTCCAACAGAACTGACATGCTGTTTTGATCTAACAGTTTAAAGATGCTGCTGCTTTCCATTTGAAGGAATTGTTTCCACCTTTGGATCTTTTTAACATTAATAAACTCATACATGTACTTGATCTGTTCCTCTCTCCCATCTTATTTCAGTGATGTAAGTTATTTTCAAATGCCCATGACATCTTAGTTTCTTATTAAAATGCATGTATGATGTGATTTTAAAGGCATATTATATGCAGTGCTGTGTAAAAGGTAACTTATCTATGTACAATGCAAGAGAAAAATGTTAGGGCCCCAAATGTTATGCATCTACATTAAGTGCTCTGGTACTTGACATAATGAGAGCAAGACAAGGGAACACGGTAAGGCAAATCCTGGTTCTTATCACTAGCTTGTTGAGAACCAACTTGTGAACATCTTCACAGCACTGCTACAAAAAGGGCTACAACTATGAATATCTACAAACACGGAATTAATATCATACGAAAGTCCTGCTTCTCAAAGATGGAGAAACTACAGCTTCTGGAGTATGAGCTACTCAGCAGCTCTGAAAATTACTTCCTTAGCAGAGACTTTTCCCCTACTACAGCCATGTATTTTTCCTCTGCAGAGATGGTTCTGTGTAAGTTTCTGATTTTATCAGCAGACACTGACATGTTAGGGCTCTCTCCCTTTGATGTTGCTGTGTTATTTGACTGGACTCCCCCAGTTGAACATATATTAGCATTAAGCTCCCTCTTTAATTTTCTGAAATCATCTGAAAAAGATGCGCTAGAATCACAGCAGCTTCAAAGTGCCTACTATTTAAGAGAATCAAAGCAGCTGATAGCCTGAGCAGAGAAGTCCACACCCCTCTGGAGATGCCTGTCAATCCTTTGCGGCTCACCACCCAGGGGAACATAAACCTGGGCAAGGGCCATTATACGGTATCCAGGTAAGACACAAAAAAGCATATATACAGCATTCACTGTGTCATGAGATCTCCTCTGGGCAGCATAAAATCAATCCTGTAACCTATGAATGCTTCCATCACTCCAAGCTATTTTCATTCCCCTGGTTGACAAGATTAGGATATGCTGTTCAAATGAAAACAAAGTGTTTTATGGACAATAACTTGCAGACTATACTAATACCTAGAATAAATACTGTCAGCAACAAACCCTGAAGCAGGTCACAGACACACATGAAAAACCTGCAAACAACTTGCATGCTTTAGCTCCCAGCTTCCTCTCCTTATGACTACACTCTACTGTCTGTACAAGCTTCAGGGGCTTTTCTTCTTGTGCACGTCTGCGCTCTCTTAGGTGCTGTAATATACGTGGAGGAGGAAGAGGAGTTCGTCAACACAGATTCTGATCTCTCAGAGGTGCTTCCAAGAATCCAGTAAGCCGGAAGATAAAAGTCAAATGAGTTTCTATTTTTTTTTCCTTAGGTTAATGGTTAGTCATATTTCCCTTTTTCGTCCTTTTTTCCCCAATAGTATTACAATGGTAAGATGGTAGCAACTGTCAAAAAATACTTCGAGTTGCCTATGTTACTCTCTGTGTTACATACTGAAAACACACTTGCTAGATCTTAACTCCTCTCAGCTTGTATGGGACTTGTAGCAGCAGTTTTGAGCATACATGCAATCGCTGATACACAACCAGAGGCTAACTGGAAACATTTAATGTAGGCTCAAACATGTACCTTGTGGCAAAGGAACAAAGACTAATATGTGCTTGCACCACAGTCTTTGAGGCAGAGTAACACTCCACAGCAACCGCACATCTACATTAAAACTAAAATCAGATTCAGGGTCCAGTCACCGAAAAGAAAGGAAAGAAACAGGAGAAGGTCATACCTACATTCCTCTTCCCTACCTGCTGCAATGCCAAGTCACTGCATCCCGGTTGCTTTGACACACAAAACCTTGATCAGGTGGGTTTACAAAGAACAAAGCTGGACAACTTAGACCTACATTTTTCCAAACAAAATTCCATACACTTGGGGAAAAAAAGCAGCTTCTATTACCGCAAATCTCTGCATTCTGCAATCTTACTGATGAATGAAAAGTCACTGAATACCTTCACTTGTTTTACCCTCATTGGATGTCTGGTGTCCGAGCACAAAATATATATATGTGCTGCTCATGGATGTAAAATTTATCCTCCTATGAAATGCTGCCAAAAACAGAAAGCCTGCAATACCATGCAGCACTGGAAGTTTAAAATGATCTATTTCATTTGCCTTGGCATGCCTTCATTTCCAATGAGAGTGTAAATAATTTTTAAGCGCTCACATTTCATGTTGACTTAATTAAATTCTTTAAGAGAAAACATATTACTTTTTCCAAAGCTAAAGAAAAATAATATAATCCCATCTACTGATGCCTATTTTCTGTACAGCACTGCTGCTGGAAGGCAGAAGCCATCTGTTGCCACACCACAGCAGCAGAGATGCCATGGATTCCACTCACAGAAGAAATATTCTTAAATGCCACATATGATAAGGTGGTCATTATTTTTTAGCATTGCCTTTGCAGCGCTACTGTCTGTACCGAAGGCTGTGTGCTCAAGTCCATCCAACTTAAAACAGTTACACCTATTCCACAGAGAAAATAGTAAGTATCAATGTTACCTGTGCAAATCAGAAATCTTACCTGTGCATCTAAGTTTTTGCGGGAGGAGGCAGGTGTGTTGGCATAGGAGCTGATAGAGGAGCTAGTATTAATGTCATCAGTGCTGAGATTATCTATGGTGTCACTGATCCCACTGCTGACAGAGCTGCTGTCATCCCAGCTGGAGAAAAACACAACAGAGGTAAAGAAATAGGGTTAAAAACCAGAAGCATCATTCAAAAGAAGTATTTATATCCACAAACCTTATCCCACTTGCAGTTACCAATTGAAAACAATCTCTCATTTTCCTAACTTGACGTCTTTGCACTTCCAACTCCTAAATCCATGCAGCTCATTAACGATAGCGCTGCCACAAAGCCTAATGTATACCATCTATTCAGCCAAGAGCACCGATGCAACTCTTCTTGACTCAACTGGAAGTTTGCATGAGTAAACAGCTTTTCAAGTGACCCTCAAAATTCATGCCTGCAGCGCCAGAGCAGTGCAAGGTGGTGCTAGCAAGCCACCTTCAGGTAGGCATAGCACTGATATGCTAAGCTCTAACACAGAGATGGAACTTAAATGCAAGGAAAAAAATCATCCTGAAGCAATCTTTTGCTAAACTGACCTGGGCAACAACCTCTATCTACCATCACAGCATCACTGGTCTCAGAAGACTTTAATAACTGAAAGCTTAGTTGCTCAGATGGTGCATAATCCTCCTGAGCTACGCAACCCATCCTTTTCAAGGAGATCTATCAACTGCTTACTATTCAGGACTACCTTCTTCAAGTGTGTGATAATGTCAACATTTTTCAGTTAAGTGAGAAACATGTAACTGAAATTTAGGACACAGAGAATACCAACATAAAACATCTATGCCTAACATTCACTATGTGAGTGTTAGAACAGACAGAAACAAAATTATCTAAAAGTCAAGCCAGATGTTCCACACTTAAACTGCTCTTAAAAATAAACTACTGAAGGAAAAGATTTATAAACTGGCTCACAAATGCTCCATCTCGGAGAACAATAAAGCTGGGATTGGCAAGTAGCTCTGCGAAGACATTTCACTCACCGATGGATAACTACTACTGGGAACGCATAAACACATATTTCATAGATCATTTGTGAAAGCTAGAGAGGTAAGCTGACAGTTTTCTAGCTATTTATCACTACAGCCTCAGATTTTGGAAACTCCAGACTGTCTTCTCCTTTACATTTCTGTCTGCTTTCCAAACTTGCAACCAAGAGACTGAAGTGAGATTTTTGACCTTAAGAGTGAAAGCTAATCACAAGCTGATACATGCATTTTAATATATGCACTTAAAATTAAACTGCATGTTGTCTAATCAAATTCGGTAAAGAAAGGCTGTCTGGTTTCTTAAGTTTTATTCATAGCTTCAGCACTGACTTACTATAGCCTTACTATAACCATTGGCAACTCTGAAAGAACTTTGGTCTCACTACAAACCAGTTACCTGTACGGGTTTCAATGATGCTTTTATGATTTTTAATTGCTTTTTGCTTACTTGGTGTATTTCCTTTACCCACATCTATGTGAAGCCTTTCAGGGACCTGAGCACAGCTTAACCAGCAGCACAGCTATCTGAACTGCCTGCAGGAAGTGTTATTGCTTGAAGTTGCTCTTCGCTACCGCTTTGTTCCCAGTTATGGTCCGCATCAATTTGCCAGCACAGTCTTTTGCGCCAGCTCTCCCATATCACTGCAGACAAGGCCAGCTGGGAAGCTCAGATCAACAGCTTCAGCAAGCCAGATTGATTTTGCCTTCAGGAAATTTGGGAGTGCTCAGGCAGGATGCTCTGCTGGCAGAGGACAGGGAAGAGGATGGACAGGGACTGACACTGAGACACCAGCCTTGAGGTGAAAACCACCCAGACAGATTTGACAGACATAACAGTTTTATTTGCTGCTTTCCACAATCTTCCACAGCATAGAATCACAGACTGGAATTGGTGGGAAGGGACCTTAGAGCTCATCCAGCTCCCTTGCCATGGGCAGGGACAAGCCCCATCCAACCTGGACTTGAACACTGTCAGGGATGGGGCATAACTGAATGAAAGATGTGCTGACTATACAAAAAGATCCATGGAATCTAAAGAGAAAATCCAATTGCCCTCTCTCCACTCAGTGCCTAAGTGTGGAAAACCTGAAAACTTGGAAAAGAATTGAAAGGCTTCTTTGAAGCACCATTTTTTTTTTCTTAAGAGTAGGCAATTACATATTATAAGACAAAATTTTAAAGTTCTATTACTTACAAATTTTGGGTTTTAAAAACAGGCCCTGTAACTCACATTTACTGCTACTGCAAACATAAAGCCATTGCAATTCTTAGATTTTGTAAATGCATCAACAGTTATGAAAAAATTATTAAAATAACTGCATAAAAGAATAGCTTATGTAACTATAGCTACAAAAGAATAGCTTGTGTAGCAACTAAGTATCTTTTCTATTTCTGTACCTATAATAAAATCCTAGTAACAATAATACCAGCAATGCCAATGTTTTCCATGTTTAACAGTTAAATTTCCTTCTACTGAGATACTGCAATGGGAAAAAAACCCCAAAACAAACAAGAAATAGACATCAACAAAGCCCCCAAAACAGAAAAAAAAAAAAAAAAACCCAACCAAAAGCCAAATCCAAACAATAATGATAATCTGTGTGTCTCATAGCTTTGCCTTGAATGTACAGAAACACGTTTACAACCATCCACCAAACTATCAGAGGTCCCTGTTCATCAGCATCTAAAGAATGAGGCTAACATTAATCATACGTAGTTTTATTGGCATCAACCAGCCCTGTTGACTTCAATTGGGCAATCTAAGGCATTATGGAAATACCTAAGTACCCTTCTGACAAAGGCAGAAACATGCACCTGAATACACTGATGGTTGCACCTTTCCTTTAAGTGCACCCTCAGCTTTAATTCTTTCATGTTCAGATGGAAATCATGAACAACTCAAGCTTTGTGTTTTCAAGTTAACTCATCGGTTACTAAATTAAAACAGATTAGCTATTCTGAAGCCCAAAGGTAGATATCTAGCATTTTGGTTGCCATAAGCTAAGCAACGCAGCTCTTGTAGGGATGCTGGTGATACCGAGAGATGATACTGATGCACACAGCTGTTGTGACAAGCTAAGACGCTAGGTAATATAAGCAGCTACTGATGCTGCCCTTTGGACTAACACTAGAGATTGTTTTAATGCAAGTGAGATGCATGCAGAATTCAGCGAACTCTGTAAATCAGATGTCAATGCAATAAACTTAATGAGCATACAACATAAACTGCTAAAAAGTAATGCAATTAAAGCACACTTAAACTTGCTATCAAGGATCCACTTTACACAAAAAGCTCTTAACATACAATAGTGTAGGACATGCACCACAGGTCTGTATCTGCACATGGGGGAACACTGCAGCTCTGCAAGAGGACAGCATCCATTAACACACTGAGGTCTCTCAATTTCATGTTGTTCTTGAAACAACACCAAGTCTTCCACATAAATTAGTTCACTTTTACCTTGATCCAGTGCCTTGATGGTTAAAGTCAAAAGCAATGAAGCAGAATGGGGAATCTAACAGCTCTAATTAAGGTGTTCTTGGCTCCCAGAGCCAAGATAACATCTTTGCAATTTAGCTGGTGCAATTAATAATTTCTGATGTCAGCAAAAGTCTACTCAACTATAACCTGAAGCTGAAATGTTTGGCCTTTCCTTTCTCTATTTGATCAATCACCCGAAACTTAACTTTGATTACTGAAAATTACAAAAAAACCCCAAACCCTAAAAAAGTGTATTACACATGAAAGTGCACAATCACCCACTTAAAATCCATCACTGCCATCACTTCAGATCTCCCACAAAGCTGTCTCCTGCTTTCTATGAAACCAAGGACCCTCCTCTCCCTCCCCATCTTAGCATGATCACCCTTATTTGACTACCAACAGTGTTACTACAGATCACCTGCATACAGCACCAGGCCAGCCACTCAAAGCTGCTCTTTGAAAGAAGGTTCGCAAAGCAGTTAGTGTCAGGCTTGTATTTGTCCGCAGTCTATCAACACTTTTCCATTTTGCATAATCATCATCCATGGAATTGGCTGCTCTTTGTCAACTAGGACAGGAAACCATTCTGTAGTTGTCAGACAGCCCCCCTCTGCAAGAAAACGTCCCCCCTCATGTGTCCAAAGCAAAGGAAACATTAAAACCCAACTAAATAAAGCTATTGTTAAAGGCTGAAAATGCACTCTTCTCTTACAGATGGGTGTGGATTTTAACTTTGCTGGATCAACACTCAAAACCAAAATTACAATGAACTGCTGAAGAATACATTTGTCCAAGACAGGGCCTTGGGGCTTTACAGTATTTCAAGTGGAAACATGGTAATTATCCTCTTCTACCTAAAAATTTAGCTATTTATGAGTTGATGGCAGAACAACAACAAAAAGTCAAGGTGCAAAATGATGAAAACTTCACAGCATCTTCAAAGAAATAAAAGGAAAAATAAAAAAGCCAGATAAATGTAGATGTGCTATAACAAGAGACACTAAGCACTGTGGTTTCCACTGTTTTCTTCTGGGATTTCCTACAACACTGACATCACTGTATTAGAAATCCAAAATCTATATACAGCCCACTGCATAGTTTCCTTTCAAGTTGTTCTGAAAGGTGACAAATAGCCCTTTGCATAAGAAGGGGTGCAAATGTACTTTGAGAGAAACAAATTCAGTTAACGTATTTTACACTGTTATGTATCACCCATCTTCCCCTCATCTTCAGTTACTCTCTTATTATTACAGCTCATTCTAAAATAAACCACTTTTGTTTCTAACCCAAGGTGAAGCCCAGGGACAGGACTGTTACCTTGAAACACTCTGTAAAGCCAGACCATGAGGAGTGAAAAGTAAACCAGGCAAAATGAATATAAACCATTTCCAGCTGTTTTTTTTTTGAAGAACCTAATCCTCTTAATGACATTTTTTTTGGTGCAGAGTTAAAGTGCTTTAAGTGTGCTGTGCGCTATTCAGACCATTTCCATGATCAGTGGCTATCTGGTTTACCACCACCAAGCAGAAACGCAGATCACTGTCGAGCTCTGTTTAGAATTCAGCCAAGAGGCAGTTTTAACATTTACACTTAAAATACCTATTTGTAAAAAAGAACTCACAGAAGAAAAGTATCGGTTGGTGCTGAAAAAGGCTGGGTAAGAAACAATGAGCAGAAGCTGGAAAACTGCACATGCTCCTTTTGTTTAATCTTTTTATATCTGTGCTAATACAAAAATAACACCGCATTTTATTTTGTCCCCTAAAATCTTACCAGGAATTTGATGAAACCATTGTCAAAGTTGAAGTCAATACAGCTAAGAACACACACACATTGGAGCTGCTAAACCTGGCTTGGCTTGGGGAGTTTACTATCAGAAACACTCTAAAGCTTCATGAAAGCAACCTGACTTTCTACTAAAGCTCATCACCTCCTGCTCTAAAGCAGAAAAACAATGGCACCTTCTTCCCCTGCATACATTTTGCTCACAGACGTTCAGTCCATCACTGCCTGGAGTCACTAAATGCAGCAGCCAGCACAACTGTATTCAGTTGCAAAATACTTGACTGGTGGAACTTGTTTTTTTGGCCATTGTTCACAACAGCGGTTCCTCTGGCACCACAGAGCCTCAGGAGAAGGCGTGGAACCACAGCAAGGCACTGCCTTTGACCCAATGGCTGAACACAAACTCCCAGCTAAGTCTGAAAAATTCAGTGTAAATTGCTCCAACCAGCTACCAACCCATTCCCCTGGACTCACAACCTATAAACCTCCTTTAGTGTTCTATCTGGAGGCTTACTGCGTTCATAAAGCAGTTCATAGACCAGAGCTACACCTGGTACACAGGGCACCCCTGCAGCCGGCAGCACAGTCAACAGCCATGGGATTGATGAACATCCCTGATTACCCATGGGATTGATTCTCCTCCGTGATTGTTTCTGTGCTATTCCACTGACTCCCAATGACCTGCACCAGTGAAAGCTGGAGAGAAAAATCCATTTCATCATATCACAACAAGATCAGTGTTACATTTAGTTGCTGTTATGTAAAAAGAATTACCCTTTCTTTGTTATGCCTTTGTTTCCAAGACAGTAAGAAGTGCCGAAGAAAGTCTTCTAATGAAGGTCAGAAATACTTGTTTGTACAGAAATCCTTTGTTATGTACAAAACCCCTGAAGCTCTCCAGAAAATACATCCCCATAAAGCGTACAGCCTGCATCTGACAGCAATGGAATGAGCAAATCCACAGAGGTCAAACCAAAGCTGCTGGGGATCCCTGGAGTGAAGAAACAGCGAGGAGCTCCCAGAGGAGCTCCCAGGCAAAGATCTACGTGTGGATCACCACTGCAGTATGCCTCCTCCTCCTCCTCCTCCCTCTCAGCCAGATCCCAACCCAAACACCTCTCTGCTCTAGGCAATGGAGAGTGATGATACAAACCTGCAATGTCCGGTGTTGGGTTTTCTCCTGCCTTTCTTACCAGTTGATACTTTCTTCTCTCATAAAAGCAGATACCTTTAGGACCACATCACATCACACTATTTAAATTATAACTTAAAGGAGGGGCAGCACTTGTAAGCAACACAGACACAGTTTCTGATGCCCAGCTCCTTCCTGTATGCTCTCCTGCACCGGAGTGAGCTGGTGAGAGCTCAGCTGCTCAA
>JANRGW010035369.1:0-15349 GCA_024733675.1 Psilopsiagon aymara
GCATGAGGCTCCAAAAGTCCTTGGCCAGACCAAACATCACTAAGCCATAACTAAAAACATTGGTGTTATCAGCACTGCTCTAAGGCCGAAAGTCAAAAACACAGCGCTGCACCAACTACCAAGAAGGAGAAAAATGACTGCTACTGCTGAGCCCATGACAATAGCTCTTACCCACTTAACTTTAAAGGAGGGAAAAAGTCTGGGAAGGAGTGTGTGTTTATAACCATAAGTGTCTTTTAGCCCATTTAGTAAAATTGTTGAGACTGGCATGTTAAATAAATAACAATGTCATGAAATGTAGAGGTTACCTACATTTGTGACATTTCATGAAGTCAGCTTGTGAACTAGCTCTTGAAAAGAGTTATGCAGCAATTAGAAAGTTGCCTTACCATACTCCTGTAATTATGTCCTAATTGGATTCTTCTAGGTATAATTACATACCTTGAATATGTTCATGCATTTTTATTTCCTAAGAAATCTGCCAGAACAGAGCCAGCCTTTTTCTCCCATCCCCACATAACATTTGTTTTTATGACATGCTATGCCTAATAGTGGATTGTAAGAGGCAGTGGGTTGGAAGAGGTAGTAGATAAAAGGTTTCAAGGGATCCCTACAGGAGTAACAGAAAGCCAGCTCCCACCATGAAGGACTGAACACCACACCCTTTGCATCAAGCTTGTTGCAACTGCCTCTTTGATCATAGCAAACATAGTATCTTGTCTGAGTGGATTAATAGAGCTGAAATTTTAATGCGATTGCAGCTCTTAGTTTCAGATTGATGTGTGAAGAAAGGGGAAGCTGCTAGAAGGATGAGGGGAGAAAAGGTGTGGATAGGCTTGTTAATTTTTGCATTTCTCCTTAGGAGTTCTTGCTATAAATAGCTGCATGGAATGTTACATGGAGCTCAGCTCTAAAGAAAATAATATTTGAGTAATGTATCTTATATGGAATTCATCTGAACATTTCCCTCTGATGTTATTAATGATAAATTTTCAATCATTTGATGAAGCACTGAATAGTGTAATATTAAATAGTCCCTGTTCTTTCAGGCTGTTATCATTCTTTGACTTTGCTTGACTCTTATGTGTGTGATCTGCATTGTATTCATGCTGAAATAATTCTTTCCTGGGGCAAATTGAAATCTTAAGATGTGACATTCTCAGGTGTGCTTTATGCCATTCCTATATATAACAGTTTGCAGCAAATGGAAATTATAGTTCAGAACGCTTGTGAATCATCTTGCTACAGCCCAGAAGGAAAATACAACTTTTTGGCTCAACAGTCTTTTTACAGAAGATTCCCAAATACTTTCTGTAACTAAGCATGGCTTTTACATGTCAAAACCTTCTTGTTTATGGTGTGAGAATGTGGCAGTGAAATCTTGATGGTCCCCCTTCCTTCCTTGCAGATTCCTGCGTCCCTAGTGTGGCGTTATTTAGGTATGTGTTAGACACTTACAGGTTTCCAGTGACTATTACTTGTCTGTGAAATGACTTAGCTCATATTCTGGTTGGTGACATACACAGAATGTCTCATGTCTGACATTACCTGTTTGGCTAAAGAGGGGTATATTACCTCAGGGGTGTGGAGGCTGAGTTGCCTCCTTGTCCTTTGTGGCTTTTTAGAGATCATCACATGCATTCATTCCATGAATGAACCTTGGAGCCCTTCAGCCAGCACTTTTTAAAGAAATAAAGGAAGATCCTAATTAATCTTTTTTTGTTTACCTTGTAAATCAACAAATGTAGGTCATAGAGCTTTTGTATAGGCTAGTATGGGGACGTACATATGTAGATTTATAAAGAAAAGCATGCTGAACAGTTCTGAGTATCATTCATGAAATGAATGCATGTGATCTCTGAAAAAGAGGACAGGGATGCAGGGCTCCGAGCTACAACCTGCTTGAAATATGGAGAGAACCTAGGGGAAATTAGCTGTTTGAGTGCACTGTTTTCTCCTCAAGCATCTGAAACTAGTCCCTGTTAAGAAGCAAGGTACAAGCCCAGATAGTCCTTAGAAAAATGTGATATGGATCATTTTATAAAATGCATTAGGAAGCCATTGTGTTTAAAACAACTGAGTGTAACGAGTCACTTTAATTAGAGGTTGAATTTGCATAAACAATACGTTCCTGTCTTAGGTCTTGTTTTTCGTTTTCTGTCCATGGTCACTTAATGGAAATGAGCTGTCAACTTATTATAGTTAAATATAGCTGCCTTTTGTCATACTTTGGAAAAAGATAATTTGCTCAAGTCAGACATCAAATTAATTGACATCAAAACTGAGGGCCAAAACTGATTATTGCAAAAAATAAAACAGAAGTCTGATGATATATTTATTGAAAATAACGGTAAATGAAAGCATAGTAGTTTCTCCTCTGTAACAGGACCATGCCATTGTATTCTGCTTGTTCATACCTCTGTACAACACTGTAATGGTGATATTATTTGCTTTCCATTAGTTTGCAGAGAAGCTGAAACACTGTAGTGGACCCTTGGGCTGGACAAGTAAGGAATGAGCCAGGTTGGGAAAGAGGACCTGCCATCCTAGCTGGAGACATCTGAAGAGAGGACGTTTTGGTCTTGTAGCATGCTTCAGTAAAAATTATTCAGAAAACGTAAGCTGTTGTCTTGTTAATGTACTTACACATGTCAGCTCCTTGGCAGACTGCTTAATTGCAGCTAGAATTTGACCTTGAGTTTGAAAAATTACTCAATTCTGGGGTGGCTTTGTGGGAATTTACTTTTTCTTCCAGTAGAGTCCTCAAATGCCTGGGGTCTTTTGATATAATTTATGATATCACCTCTTCCATGCTTTGTGTGTTGATGAAGGTGCTTTAGGCTGTGCACCCTAAGCTACAAATTAAATATTAAATATTTACTATTAATATTAAATATTATATCTAATATTAAATAATACTACTAATAATTAAAAAAACACACACAAAAGGATAATAGAGAGGTGGGATCTGGTAAGGCTGTGGCCTAGCTCATTCTCAGTTGGCTGTAGTATGTTAAAATGCAGTGTACAGATGCTTATTGTTCCCTTACTTGTACCTGAATTGAGAATGTAAATAATTTACATAAAATTATTTTTAGAACTTGCCCTTGAGTTTGATTAATTTTTAGCCTCATTATTCAATAATATAATTTTCCCTTTTGCCAGAAGTGAGTTAAGGGAACCCAACCCTCCAAAAAACAGACCTTAACTGTTTGATAACAGTTCTAATATGAAGCTTTTTTTGATTAAACCTTGTTACAGATTACTGTTAATTTCAGGAAGAATATTCTGTGGTCAGTTGCAATGGAAGTGTTTCTACAGCCGTACCATAGCACAGTAGTAGTCTTAGATGGTTTTCCTTCTTTCTGAAGGACTACTTCTTCAGTAAAAATCTACGTGTATATCCTTAAACCAGCTTGTAAACATAGTCTGTGACCTACATTTTATACTTAAACAAAAAAGGATTAATTAGGATCTTTCTTTAAAACCAAAAAGCGAGATAGCATCAGTTTAGTTGATATGAATCCTCAAGTGCATAATTGTCCTGCATTCTGAGCACATTCAACTGCAGTTGTGCTTATCTTTTAGCAGTTTTACGTTGCTGGCTAGCACTTGTTCAGAGATAAGGGTTTAGTCCTCCAGCTGTATTCATTTTACACCTAACATTTTCCTCAGAGTCATTAAAAATCACATAGGAATTTCAGGATAAGGTATTTACTCCTTTCCTTTCATATCCTTCATTATTGTCTTGCTCTAGAAAGAAATCTAGTAAGAATCCTGAAATTAATGGGTGACCTATTGAGCACAGTTCAAATGTTAGCATTTTTGTGCTTTCATTAATCAGGTGAGAACTTTCACTCTGCTTTGAGTATACTTATAAGTTAGTTTATGATACCAGAATTTGGTTTGTCAAAATGTGTTGTGTTTATAATCTTAAGCAGTGCATTTTAATCCCCTCCAGAATCTTAATTATGTTACGTTACTTTTATAGAAGTTATGTATGCTTATGTAGGTTGCTTTAATCTTGTGAATCTGAAAAGGATAACCTTATGAAGCGTATTCAGGGAAAAGCAACCTTTTGTAAAACTGTGGCATGGCAGTAAAAATCCGCTGCTGTGCCTTTTTGCACAGTAGTATCTCATTATGAGAAACTCCAGATCCTTTACCTCAGCCACAGTTAGCACAAATTGATCAATACATGGATTTCTCTTTCAGCTCTTTTGTGAGATGTGGTTAGGCTGTATTTGTGGGCATATTCTGAAATCTCAATAGCTTTTCTTTCCCCCTTTTTCTAATAAGTTTCTCGTTATAAAACTCTAGTTTTAGTGCAAAATTCTGTTGCAAAATACAACCTTGAAAGTTTGAGGCTCCTCCCAGAAGGCAACTTATTCACCACCTTGTTAGCATGGATCTCACAGGTAGATGTGTACTGTACAGTAAAAAGACAGTTACTGGGTGGTAGGTAGTGCCATGTCTGTATCTGGCATGCTGATTTAAGAACTAGTATCCAGGTTTGTCTTTAATCTCAAAGAAATTGAGATATGAAACTGAAACATAGGTAGATACAATTATGTGCCATTTCAGGAAAAAAATATTTAAGCTGTAGAGCTTTTAGAAGAATGATTTGATAAAAAATTGATTAAAGAGGCATTGGTCTTAGGAGAGGAAATTATAGTGATAGAAGGGAACAGACAGCATACAGAAATACATTTTTTAAGTAAATAGTACTTAATACATTATTGCAAAGATAAATACAGGAACTGACTGAAGCTTTTTTTTTTTAATGTATTCATAAGATGTTTAAAACAGCAGAGATTTTTGCCGTAACATGAAGCATTTTCTGTTGAGGTGACATGTTCTGCTAGGAATGCATGTAACATTAGAACAGGCCATCCAGGGAGGTTTTGGTATCTCCATCCTTGCAGGCTTCAGAAAAGTCAGCTAAACAAATCTGTGGCTGATCTTGTCTAGTTTGGTGGTAGTGCCATGTGGAGCTGGAGACTGGTCTGCATGAAATCAGAAGGTCCCTTTTGGCCCATGTGCCTGTGATAGTTCTGCATTAACTGTTCTTAGCTGCTTGTACAAGAAAGACAAGTTTTGCTGAAAGGCTGGTTTACTGAATATCAGCCTCAAAGTTCCTTGGGGATTTAAGTGAGAAAAGGCAGCTTTTTGGCCTCCATCTCCCAAAGCCCATTCTTCTCCCTCATTTCATATCTGATGTTTGGTTTGCTAATAAATAATAAGAACATAAAAGGCGAATTACCATGAAACAGACTGTGAAAGACTGTCATGGCAAAAATGTAGTTGAGAAGGCATTTGCATATTTAGAAGTTTTCAGCTACCGAAATCCTACACAATGCCAAAGTGAAGGAGTTTTGCATTCCCTTCTGTCTTACAGCTGGTTACAAAATCATCTCGAATACAGAAATATGATATGGCCAGAGAAGGTAGAGGCAGCGACTTCACATACCAATGAAATCATGGTTGCATATCTTCTGTGATACACTGCTCCTTCTGCTGGGCTACAGTTCCTTTGGAGATGCACTCATGTAGATGAGGGAGTTCAGTTGATGTTTAGGAAAAAGGAATCTGGGGTATTTTTTGGGAGAGAAACCAAACCAAACCAAAACCCAAACAAAAACCCAACTGATTTTTCAAATCTGGTTCTTTCTGCAGCCCTGTGGTTGTTCTGAGCTCAGTTTGAGGGATGGTGTACTGTGGTGCATAGGGACTAAGAAACAGAGTGGAGGAATACTTCAGCAGCATGCTGCTGCCAGGTATATTTGCTGCTGTGGAAATGTAGTATGAGGTACTGTTCAGGCAGTCCCTTAATCAAACAGATGATCACCCGTACTGTGAAGAGAGGTGGTTTGAAGTTCAGTGTTTGCAGCTAGATGACCTCTTGAGGAAAGAACCGAGCTTCTTTAAATTTCCTAAGGAGGCTCCAAACTAAGTGTCTGACTGAAGTTTCATTAATCATAGTTAAGAGAAAGAACAGAGGAAATTCCAAAATTCATTTTCTAATCTGACATGATAACATGCTGAAAATTAAACAGATAGATTGGTGATTAGCAAAATAATTTTTCCCAGTACTCTAGTCAGTCAGCTCAGGAAGCAGGACGTTAACCTGTCAGTTCCTTTTAGTTGAGCTTCATAAGTGATAACGTACCTTAATTTAAGGTGAGCATCTCATTCTGTGTGTGTTGAAGTCAAAGGTGATGTAAGGTACCGCTTTAGGTTGACACAGTAAACTTACTGAAATCTATCTTTGAACCTTTGCAGGATGGCTGGCTGTGGCGAAATAGATCATTCAATCAACATGATTCCCACAAACAGGAAAACGAATGAGTCATGTGCTAATAATGCAGCACCTTCCCTAACAGTCCCCGAATGTGCTATCTGTCTGCAAACGTGTGTGCATCCAGTAAGTCTGCCTTGTAAACATGTCTTCTGCTATCTGTGTGTGAAGGGAGCTTCTTGGCTGGGGAAACGATGTGCACTTTGCCGGCAGGAGATCCCAGAGGATTTTCTTGACAAGCCAACCTTATTGTCACCAGAAGAACTCAAAGCAGCAAGCAGAGGCAATGGAGAATATGCTTGGTACTATGAAGGTAGAAATGGTTGGTGGCAGTATGATGAACGTACCAGCAGAGAGCTGGAAGATGCCTTTTCCAGGGGTAAAAAGAGCACTGAAATGCTAATTGCTGGGTTTTTATACGTAGCAGACCTTGAAAATATGGTTCAGTATAGGAGAAATGAGCACGGACGCCGCAGAAAAATAAAACGGGACATAATAGATATACCAAAGAAGGGAGTGGCTGGGCTGAGGTTGGACTGTGATGCTAATACTGTCAACCTGGCAAGAGAGAGCTCTGCTGATGGTGCAGACAGCACACTGACTCTGGGGGCTGCGGCTGGGCAGCCTCTAGCATCCATTTCTGCTAGGCCCCTGCCATCACTAGATGGTCAACTGATGAGTCCTTCAACGCCATCACCTGATGCAAGCAATTCCCTAGAGAACTCTTTTGCCCACTTGCAAATAAATGAAGACAGTATGGCTGAAAGGAGTCACAGGGGAGAGGGAGAAGAAGACCACGAATCATCATCTTCTGGTAGGGTGCCAGCTCCCGACACCTCTGTTGAGGAGACCGAATCAGATGCTAGCAGCGATAGTGAGGATGTGTCTGCCCACCTTCAGCAGCACCTGTCCTCTGTCCAGCAGAGACACTTGAATGCAAGTGCAAGCCAATTGGGAGCGGATAGACCAGTGGCAGGGGGTGGGGTGGCAAATACAAGTGTAAGATCTAGAAGGCCGGATGGACAGTGCACAGTCACTGAAGTTTAAATCTACAGCCATGCGATTAAAAACTCAGTCCTGTATCTGTAAATTTTCTGTCCACATTGGCATTGCACTCAAACCTAGCAGTGTGTTTGGTGGGGAGGTGGGGTGAAGGGGAGAAACAGATTTGGCCTGTTTAACTTAAGTCTCTTAACATGTCTCAGCTGAAGAACTATTAACTGTAGGAAACTGGGTTGTCCTGTTTAATGGCTTGAAAGCTGCATAGCAATGCTCAGTTTTCTTGAAAATGTCTTGTGTTTATTTTGTAGCATTTTCCCCTTGGAGATACTCGATCCCTTTTTGGCCAATGTATATCTACTGTACAACTTGGATTGTCTTCATTATCTGACTGTTGCATTAAGTGTCTTACTACTTTCTGCATGGATTGATGTATGAAAAGAACACTAAAGCAATGTGGGAGCAGGCAAAATGTTGGGTGTGAGCAGGAAGCTTAATTTAATGTGAGAAAATAGATGTGAGCTTGGAGTTAAAAATGTGTTTTTACTAGACAAGAGCAATCATTTACCTTTCTTCAATGGAAATGTAAAAATGCTGTTAACTTTTGTTGCAAATTCTTACCTATACACTCTTCATGACATTTTCATTGGCTTTGCCATCTAGTCCCTGTAGGTTTGTTTTTGAGGTCTTTCTTGATCTGTCTTGTTTTTGTTACGGAATTTATAATTTAATAAAACTACATTTTATCAGTAACAATCTCAGATATGTCTCCAGTTTAATTGAGCCTCACTGGAAGAACTTTAAAGGAAATTATCATAAACCAGCTTCCAGTGTTTGCCACAAGGAAGGACTTTCTCTGAGTGGTATCTTCATGTTCTTGTGTCCCAGACTGGCTGCCTGTCAAACACAACACTGTATGTCTTTCTGCCGAAAAATCATGAGCTGCAGTCTTAATGCTGGCACAGGCTTAACACTCGTCTCTCATCTGAAGAGCTGATCAGCTTGCTTCACTCTTACAGCAGGTAGAAGTACCACACAGCCTACTTCAGCAACAGAAACACTGAAGTAAAAGAGCGTAAGTTATCAGACTTGACCCTGTAACAAAGAACAGGGATGTTAAGGACTATATTGCTGTTCGTCTGTTCTTCATAGCAAAACTCAGGCAGTGCAGGAAAGGTAGTTTTGTACTTGTATTAGCAGTCTAGGAGATGCGTTTCAGCAGACTGTTTTCTGTGTACTGGAGAAGACTGAAAAGCACAGCGTGTCTTTTCTGGTGATAGCAGTTGGTTGACATTTTTTTTTTCAAAGTGAGAAACAGCATTACCTGATTCTGATCTCAGTCTTTAAAGTAAAGCTAATTAATCTGCAATTCTGAGTACATGTATCCCTGCACAGAAAGGGACAGTAGCTGGTACATAGGTATTACATGTCTTCAGGCAAAACTTGCTGTTGGCAAATAATCATTTGAAGGGAATTAATAGGGCTGTTTTTTAGAAATGGTAGAATTAAACTTCTGAAATGTTCTCCTTACTGTAATGATGGCTGGTGTGTCTGATCTTGGGCAAAGCTGTGCCAGCCCTCCAGCTTGTGTCCTTTGCCTACAGGTAAAATCAGTGGGTCAAAGAGTGAACAAAGGAGAGTACAGAGGAGATTAGGGTGGAAATAAGGAAAATTTCCTTCTTTCCTGTCAAGGAGTGGATGCTCTTGATCATAGATTTTTACTGTCATCTTCCAGTTCTGTAAGGAAACAAGCCAGTAAAAATGGACTTCAGAAGGAAACAGGATATATATTTTTGCTTCTATCTGTCAGTTGCTAGCTGTCATTTCTTTGTTTTGAGTTAGTTAGCACACATTAGTGGCTCTAATCAAAGTCTGACTTTGTGCCGCAAAACCCTTCAGTAGTGCTACCTCTGCTATGTGCACACATTTTACTTAATCTGAGGGTATCTGCTGCTGAAGAAAGCAAGAAATAAAATACAAGACCTTGACTTGCTATATACTTAATTCCATGATTCTCAGCCCAAACAGCCTACAAATAATCTTATCAGTGATCATCCTTGAGGGTTAATGGCCAAAGTAGGGAGGCAGAACTCTATTTGGCCAAACACCCATGATGCTGCTTTTGGCTCCTGCTGGCTGTGAAGCTCCAAAATTAGTTAAAGTAAGGCTGGTGAGAGCTTAATAGCCAATTATTGGAGTGGCAAACGCACTCCCCAGATCAAGCCAAGAAAAAGTAGTAACTGGTTCCCATCTTATATTTAAACCATTCCCTTCAGCAGAAAATGTGTTCTCTGTTAATATTACCAAAGCCACAGCCACGCTGCATTACGTGGTATTCTGTGATGCCATGCATTAAGTGGATTTCAAATTGTATAGCATAGCTAGAGAAATGCACAGTAGAACAGAATAAAATGAAGAAGGGAAGTTAAGGTACTGTTAAATCTATTGCATCTCTTTCCAGAAGAGATAGCTACAAATACAGCAATCCTGTGTCACAGCAAAAAAAAAAAAAGACACAGTGAGCCAAGCATTCAGCAGGAACACCTAGCTTTCCTAGATTGTCCATTTGGCAATTTTACTTCTGTCAGCAGCAAATATGATAAAATACCTGTATTGCTAAAAGTGAGCTCCTTTAAAAAAAGTATCCAACCTTTAAAGACACAATGCTGAAACCACACCACCATTAAACATTCGGGCTGTCACAGTACACAGAGGCAAGGGAACGTGACAGGCATTTCACCATGTAGTAGGAAACCTAGTTTGCTGAGGAGGGAGCTGGCAGACTAGCCCTTAGGAAATACAAAAGCTAGCAGGCCATTTAATTAGAGACTGGGAGTATCAGGTTTGAAGTTCCTAATTTATTTTGTGCATTTACTGCTTGTTTGTTTTAGGCCATTTCTGGAGAACAGCTAAGAGGTGAACTGTGGAGTCTAATAATTGTGAAGACTAAAAATGCTTATCACCTGCTGGTTACAGTATTTGTCATTTTAAGATGATAAAGTATTCAATGAAATAAAGCATTTTGGATTGAGATTGGGATTAAACAGGATAAAATGGGATAAAATAGATAAAATGGGATTCTATTTCATCTCAGTCTGTAGCTCTCAAGTTAGCGCTCATGGTATTTAGGTGGGTTTTTGTATGAAGGGGTGTACTTGCTTTTGAAACAGAAAAGAAAGCAGAGAATATGGGATTAGG
Organism: Psilopsiagon aymara; assembly: GCA_024733675.1. Classification (NCBI taxonomy): domain Eukaryota; kingdom Metazoa; phylum Chordata; class Aves; order Psittaciformes; family Psittacidae; genus Psilopsiagon; species Psilopsiagon aymara. The sequence continues at coordinate 10,496 of JANRGW010035369.1, forward strand.
CTACTGTCAAAATCTTTGATCAAAACAAACACCTGTAATTATCTTCAGACTCTCCTATAGCTAAGTTTGGTGTATTTGTGATCCCAACAAAATGAGTTTCTGTAGCCTTTTCTGAAACTTCTCTGAAAGTGTCCTACTGAGTACTTGTTTATTATTTGTCCTGTTCTCAGAAGCAAATGTTGGCCTTTGATACAAATCGGAGAGGATGGCTGGGGAAATGGATTTACTGAAATGAGAAGTAAGCTCACTGTCTACAAACTGAAACAGAAAGAGGTCCGCAATAGATGTACATACTGAGTTTCGCTTACTGGCACACAGGTCTAACAACATGCAAGTAAAATAGATTTTTCTGCTACAATTTCCCTTTCAAATATGTGTCACCCAATGCACAGAATACACTAATGAGCCTTACAGCCTGGCACCTGAAGAATAATTAAAAATTCAAGGGTCTTGCACAGGTTCTAAGCAATTTTCTCATCCATTTTATAAACATAATCACAGTATTAGTAATGGAAAATTTGTTACTAGCAAAGACATAAGCAGTTGCCCTTTTAAGCACAATTTTTTTGACCCACGGCAATGGGCTGTTGCTTCAAGAAGTCGGATGAGCACAAACTAGAACATGCTCTGAAGGTTCAGTGGTGCTGGCAGTCTGGAATCCCTCATGAGTCTTGAGGAACTCCATGAAAAGTTCATTACTAAACAGTCAGCGCCTGACTACATTAAAACATCCGTACTTCGGAAGTAATGAGCTTGAAGTCCTTCAGAGTACACAGGAAAGAATCTAGCTGCACAGGGGACTAACAACTGAGCTGCTGGATAAAAAGGGGCTTGTGGGGAGAAGAGGCACAAACCATAAAAGCTCTCTCTCCCCATGTTCCCATTCCTGTCACTTTAACCTGGAAGTGAAAACTGAACTTTTTTTTTGTGGAGAAGAGAGGTTTGAAATCTTCCCCCAGCAACAGCTTCAGGTGTGAAGGCAAACAGACAGGATCAACAGTGCAGAGTAAGTGCCTTACCCTCCCTGAGGTGCCAACTCAAAACACATCCCTTTCCCAAGAATTTCTTTTGGTTGCTTCAGGCTATACACACTCCTCACTGAGAAAGCGATATAGTGAAACACACCCAGCAGAGCTGAGCATCTGCTCAAAAGCTGCAGAATTTTAACAGGCAATCCAGGCCTAATTCCCATCATTGATCTGCCCCAAGATCCAAAATCATGTGTACAGTTACCTTGCTGTTTGCAACTGGAGAATCCTCCCACACTGTAGAAGTCATACTCCGCTCTCATGAGACCTCACCTACAGTACTGCATTCAGCTCCGGGTCCCCCAGCATGAGAAGGATGTGGACCTGCTCAAGTGAGTCCAGAGGAGGGCTGTGAAGATGATCAGAGGACTGGAGTTCTTCTCCTATAAAGACAGGCTGAGTTGGGCTTGTTCAGCATGGAGAGGAGACAGCTCCAGGGAAACCATAGAGCAGCCTTCCAGTATCTAAAGGGAGCCTTAGAGAAATCTGGAGAGGGACTTCCTGCTTCATTTTGAGATTCATCTACCAAAGTAGGGACTCAGTGTCAGTTTCTGATTTCTAAAAGGAAAACCCTCCCTAATGAGTTACCTAGTTACTTGCACAGCCACCAGCATGAATTGGAGGTGGAGTGCCAAATCTGGTCAGCCCACATATGCTCTACCAGTAAAAATACACTGAAGAAAAAGGTAGACAGATCCATACATCCTTCCAGAATGCTAGAGTACTCAGACTACCCAGTCAGTCAAGGATTTCCCATTTGGATGCATGGTACATCATGGGCTTCCAAGATTCCAGCTAGATTCTCTGTGAAGAATGAGGTCAGCAGCTTTGCTGCATGCTCAGCGGCACAGGTCGAGGCTATGGGAATGTGCAGATGCAGATGTAGGCAGCTGGCTCCTCAAATAGTGAGATGGCACCTAAATGTATTTAAAGACCTGAATCATCATCAGTGAACGAGGGCTATAAACTCTTCAGTAACTTAGAACTTGTCCTGTAAAAATAATTAAAATTTAAGTATTCTTGGATACTTTCTCATCAATTATAAAAAGAACTGACTGACAATGAAAAAAAACAAAAGCTGTCCTCTCATCAGTTACCATTGCTTCCAAGCTACTTAAAGACACTGGTCTCATGTGGGGAAACCTATACTCTGCAGCTTTAGACCCACCTGTTCTGCAAATAAATACACCTCATATCTTTCAGGCAATTTATTTCCATACCAGTTAGAAAACCAAAATTAACTCTGAAGAAAATAATCAGCCTCATTCCAGAAGAATTATAGCTCTATCCTCAGCACTGTATTTACCTTTACATACTAATTTCACTAATCTCCATTCCGTGAATGATTAGGACAGCAAAGAATCTGCAGAGGATTTCTATGTGGTTGCACACCAAATATGTCTGCCTGATGTGAACGATGGGAATGTTAATGTCAGTTTAAATGCTGAAGCCCTTAAATGATTCAGTTAAATGCCGCTTTAGCGAAAGCTTTGTTTGCAAAAAGATCAGGAACATTTCTTATGCACTGACAGTCATTTCTGTTTTGGTCTTCTAGCCAGTGCCTGCAAATTGGCAGGCCCACCCCACAGAGTTCCAAAAATGTCCTTCTCTCTCCGTAGGGCTGCTTCCAGCAGTAGCTCTCTTCCCACTGTCACCACCTCTTTTGCAGCTCGAATCACGCTGGCTGGACCCTCTGTGTACTGGCTTAGCCAGGCTCGAGCTTCTTCTAAAGCTCCAGCTTCATCCAAGGATGAGAGTGTCTCCTCCGAGAGCCCAAGGTGCAAAGCCTTCTCGGGGTCCACCCTGGTAGCCCCACTGAGGAGCTGGAGGGCAGCCCTGCTGCCGACGATCTGCACCAGCCGGGCACCTCCTCCCCAGCCTGGCGCCAGACCCATGAGCTTATGGACAAATCGAATTTCACTGCCAGGTGTCATCAACCTGTCAATGAAGAACAAACACTCAGAGTCAATCTATGCATCAACTTCCATTTTCAGCTCAACGGCACTCAATTTTCTCTTTTTTCCTCCCCTCTGCCCCCAAAGGCTGATGGTACAACTTGACAGCGTGCTGACTGCAGCCAGAGCTGGAGCATCTTCATTTTTACAACATCCCGTGCCTCAGCTGCAGCTTTTGGCCCTCCTCAAAATGAGATACATAAGCTGCCACAAGTAAAGATGCTCAGTGCCCACACTGACACCTGTAGCTGCTTCTAAATGTGTTTGAAAATAGAACTGCAGTCAGAGGGCATGTTACACTTACAGTGCCAACACTGCCTTGCTAGTTCATGCCTGAAACAACAGGGTTTTCAGTAAAACTCAAGCATACTAATGCTCAAACTATTTCTCAAGAGGATGGATTGTGATCTTCTGATCTGCACTGGGGGAGTTCTGTCAGCACCCTGGTACTTTATTTATAGCACAGTTGATTTGTTTTTTGTTCCATACTTTGGAGAGTCCATGTGAGTTTGGTTTCTAACTGCTCACTCCAACAACTCATAGCTTATAACGTAACAGAATTGCTTTCTAGTTATCTATTGCTTACAGTGTGTAACAGAACTGCTCCCCTACAGAAGGTAGAGTGACATTCCTCTTTTAAAAGATTTCACATCTTTGCTTCTTTTCTACAGTCTGTCACCTCCCTAATTTAACAACTCACCCTAGGGCTGATTAAGCCCTCTCTCTGAAGGAGCAATGCTGCAGCATTGTACTGTCTCCACACAGTGTTCACACTGACACACACATTAGGTTAGTGGAAAAAGCCTCTAGAAATAGAAACATACAGAATAGATGTATGGAAACAGACTAGACTTGCTTTTTCTTAAGATGGTACTTTGCAGCGTGGTTGCTTGCTGCTGTTTGTAAGACAAATTACACTTGTGAAGTAGAACAGCTTCTGCTTCAAGCACTGATTGGCTTTCTGTTTCCTAACAATGCAGTTTTCCATAGTGAAAATACCAAGATGAACAGCTTCAAAAGGGGAAAGAATAGGAAAACCTGTAAAAAATACAACTACTTGTAAGAACTCACAGTTCCCAAATCTGCTCGGTTATTGTTAATTGTAAGTTTGCTTGGTTGCTGAGCACCATCAGCATCCATGACATACTACAAAGCTCCAGGGCTGAAGAGCTTACTCTTTATCCCAGACCCAACACAATGCACAAAGGCAACAGCTGACATGCCAGACTGCATGAAAGCCTTTTTGTAGAGATAGTGGAGGAAGGTTGTGTGACAAAAGGAAGAGAGCAATGTATTCAGGATTTTAGCTAACATGAGCAAGTGCTTCCCAAACCCAGCAAATCCCAGGGAGCTCAGGTCTCTCATCTCCAAGAGGAAGACTCTGCAAGTATTCAAAACTCCTTCACTGGCTCAGCTGACTTTGCAATTTGCTGGCACCCAGTGTCCCACTGGGAAAGCAATCACAAAAACATTATTAAGGGTTTAACTCTAGCTGTGCTGAGTGGATCGATGTTGGGACCGGTGTTGTTTAACATCTTTGTTGGTGACGTGGACAGTGGGATTGAGTGTGCCCTCAGCAAGTTTGCCGATGACACCAAGCTGGGTGGTTCGGTTGATAAACTGGAGGGAAGGAATGCCATCCAGAGGGACCCTGACACGCTTGTGAGGTGGGCTGATGCCAACCTGATGGAGTTTCACCATGCCAAGTGCAAGGTCCTACACCTGGGTCAGAGTAATTCCAGGCACAGCTACAGGTTGGGCTGAGAAGAGATTGAGAGCAGCCCTGCGGGGAAAGACTTGGGGGTGTTGGTTGATGGAAAAATGAACATGAGCCGGCAGTGTGCTCTTGCAGCCCAGAAAGCCAACTGTAT
>JANRGW010035370.1:0-35805 GCA_024733675.1 Psilopsiagon aymara
CTGGACTTGTTCCAACAGTTCCATGTCCTTTTTATGTTGAGGACACCAGAACTGCACACAGTACTCCAAGTGAGGTCAATACTTATATGTGGGGATTCTTTTTTCCTTTATTGTGCCTCTAAATGTATGCTTATTTTCCATCCATTGCCTCTGCAAAATGCAGGTATTTTATCAGCTCTACATGCCTGGTGAATGGTTGACTTTGTAGGTATAGCACACATCTGATTTACATATGCGGTAAATACATATACATAAATGTGATTAGTCTTGCCACCTGATTCATAATGCAGTTTCATCTTCAATTAGTTTCAACACAGGTGCAAATGCCTGATACACTTAGACCTATGCAAGCAATACCTGGAGGGATGTTATGCATAGCAATCTGCAACTAGGCTGCATCCCTTGCTTTGATCAGTTCATTTGAGAGCATAACAGACCACAGATGCCTGGCACGTCCAGTATTAGTAACCAGTTATTACAGAAATCAACTGGTCATGTCAACAGCAATTGGCACCTCTTCACTGGAAGGGGTAGCCTGTTTGGGGCTACTCCAGTAATCAGACCCAGGGGCTTGAGTCTGTCCAACTCATAAGTGGATTTAGCAAATGGAGGGCCTTGTTCTGTACCAATTCCAGGGGTAGTGTTGCACATAAATGGAATAAAACACTCATGCTAGATACTTGTAATCAGAAAATTGTTATATAAGCTGTTCTTTCCGAGGTGTTCTCCTGACTCTGAATATGTTTGTTTCACTGGCTGCTCCCAAATTATTAAAGCAAGCAATTAATAGTGAATGATAAAACATGCTTTTGTGTATTTGATCTCCTCTTACTGCTTTTAGCAGGCTGAAAGAGCCATATAATCTAATGCTGATAATGGGAATGATTCCGACTTCCTTTCTCCATATGAAAGCACTGGTTTTGGAGTGAATCTCTCGCAAAATCTCTGCTCAGAGTCTCTTTTCCAGTGGTGTCCCTTGGAAGTTTTTCAGTGCTTACACACTTGCTGCCTCCAAAAGAGGAAAATACTGCTTACTTACGGTGATTCTGGAGAGATTCCAGCACTGAATGAATACTAAGTAGAAAATGTTCTTCTCAGAGGCAGGAAGAGATGATGAATCACTGTGAAAATGTATTTCTTGACCAATCTGACGATGTATTTTGTTATCTGAAATTATAATGAAGACATTAGCAGACTAATATCTTGTGCAAACTGAATGGAAAATGAAATAAAGGTGGGAGATGATGATAGCTCACTACTGGGATTTTCACGTAGCCTTTCTCCAATGGCACCAGGCTGAGGCAGAGGGTCGCACACCTGCTTCCATTGGGAAAAGGGAAAAATCAATTTCATCTACCTTATGCCTGGATGTGATGTAGTACAAGAGAAGGCTAATGAGCCTGCTACCCTGACTGCAGCATTTATTAGTGATTAGTGACTCCTCAAAAATGCTGTGAATAAAATGAAGAAATTGGTGAGTTACTGCAATCCCCAGTTGGGTCTCCCTCCTTTAGGGACAATCTCATTCAGCTTTCAGCCTGTCCAAGGGAGGAGCAGTTCTGGTTTTCCATACTCTGATTAGCAGCATGACTTTTACTGTTTGTCATAGGATAGCGCTGAGATTAGCATCTGTGGGCATGGCTTGTACACAGAAGTCAGGTAGGCACCACATACCCTTTCATGGTTAGGGATTTTTTGAGACTAAAGAAAAAATTATTTTTGACCTTGTTAAAATGGGAAATAAAAGCACAGAAAGATCAGACTCTCTCTACCTTACGCCCAGATGGTGCATGTTTTGTCAGCCAAGAATTTCCCTTGCAAGTGGGAATGCAGCAGTTGAGCCATAAGTGGCCTTCTTTCCTACATGGAGTGTGGTTGAGCCCAGCAGACATCCTGGGATTCAAGGTTCCATGATGCCTAATTCCTATTGATTTTATTTTAGCTGTAAGGACCCGTATCTTTATGTCTTGCCTGAGGTCATTAGAGGATGCTGTGGAAGAGCTGGGAAGTAAAATGAGATTTCCTGTCTCAGTCCAATACCTTAATCAAAAAGCTATGTTTTATATCACAGCTTATGACAAGAAAGCTAAGAAACCTTATTAACTAATGTAACTCTCATTTGGACTGTATGAAGAAATAAGTGCAGCGTTATATCATCCTTTTGAAGATATACATGTATATTATGTTACTCAAGAGTTCGCTAAGTTGTACCTTGAATATTTTCCTTTGAAGACCTTCATAATACTTTCAATGTGGTAGTTTTCCATGAAATTATGTCCTCTCTGTCTGTTAATTGCCAAAATAGATCATCCTTTTCTTTCTCCTCTGCTGGTTTTTATTGTTGAAAGATGAAAGCTAGGCTAATACTGCAAAATAAGAAATTTAAACTGCATTTGTCTCCGGTAGTTGGCATTCTTCTTTAATTACTGCCTTCTTTCTACAGTTTTCCAATGAGATTAACTTTGTAACAGCTCTTATGAAGGACCTGCTGAAAGAAACTTACATTTAGCATTAGCGCTCCATTTGTTCAAGTGTTTCAGAAAGAAAATGGATGTTTTAAGGTCCTAGTGGTGGATATTACAGCATTTAGCTCACAGGGAACAGATTCAAAAGGTTGCTAATGACCCACCCATTGGTAGCATTGAGTGCTGACTATGTAAGTTAATTGATGTGTAAAGAGCTGCCCACATAATTTCATCATCTTCGCAGTTATCATCAGTCACTTTGCAGATCAGGTTCTAATCTCCTGTGTTTTGTTAATTTTTCTTAAATTGCTGTGATTCATCCTGCTCTGAGGGTGTGTCCTTTGAAGATGGCCCAGTTATCAAATGGGATGAGGAAAAGGCAGAGGAGGAGCAAGAAACTGAAACCAGCAGAAATAGAGGGGCATACGCCCTGTACCCAGTTATAATCTTTTTTCCAGGATGGGAAGAGACATTGGTGTGTACATCAAAGTGAGCTGAAGTACATATTTCTTTGGGGTGCAGTTTGACCCTTGGATTTTCATGACAGTTTCTGTACATGGTAATAACATACATCAAGACATTAATTTTAGTGAAGAATAAGATGTGCAGTGTAACTGAGGGATAATAGGGTTTGTCCTCTTTTCAATATTTGATGTCATTTAGTAAGTGCTGATCTTGCATTAAGATGTCACTGTCAAACTGGATAGCGTTAAAGAGGAAAACAGTTACTAAATTTTCAGCAGGTCGAAGTGTTCTTGGATCCCTGGGCTCTTCCAGTAAAAATCTGTTGGAATAAAGGATGGCTAAAAAATGGTTTTAATCTAGGCTTTTTAAAATTTCTCTTGAGAGCCACTGCAATAAATCAAAATTATTGATTTAGCCTGTAGCAGTCCTAAGATTCGCTCATTTAAGAGTCGAAACTGCTCTATTACTCAGAGCAATAACACAACACTTTGAAATCTCTCATCAGAGACTATTGGTCCACACATATAGATGGGCATTCAACAAAGATTTCCTTTTGTTTATGGCTCTTGCATCAGCTGAGATCTGTGCACTGCTTTTCTTAGTAATTATCTGCCTTCCTCTCTACTGCACCCTATGAAAGCCTTTGCGGCACTGGGCTTGTGGTTCACTGTTTCTGGGCTCCGCTGGGCCCTGGCCGTGCGTGGCCAGCACGAGCATTTCAGCATTGACAAGTTAAACATCATTCCACCCCTTAGTAGACCTCTGCAGAGAACCAGAATCTATTTTGCATTCTAGCATCTGTAGTATTACCCACATTATATGTCTATCTGTGGGCTTACATGTGGGTTGTGTGTCCATGGTATCATGTTTTAAATCCCATATGTTGAAGAGAGGTTTAAATACAGTTTTTGATACAGCCAGTCCTGGGTATCCATGCAAGAAAAATTTCCTTCCAAGGGTAAATATTTCTCAGGGCACTGAACATTCTAATGATCCATAAGTAGTTGCAAAGGACTGCTTAATACCACACTCAAAAATGCTCTAAAATCAAAAATCCTGGTTAAATTAACAGTAGCTGATATCAAAAGCATGTGTTCTGTTCACAGTGTTGGCAAGAGCTGGTGAGTTCCATGGCAGTTTCTCCCTCTGTCACTTTTGTTTTGCCTTTTATGCATTTTTTATTATCTTTCCATTAACAGAATATTTCTGTTCCACCTTCTTTTGCTAAAACTGCTCCTCAGAAGCATTCACACAGCTCTGCAGCACATTTCCTCCTCATTCTCTTGGGGTGGTAATTTACTGCTAGCGTACGCCAGTAGAAAATTACTAACCCCATCACTAACTTGCTGGCTCAGCCGCTGTAACCAGTAAGTAGTTCCTAATCATTGCCCATCTGCTCCAGCAGAAGAGCAACTACAGGTTCAGTGCTCCTCACTTACGCCTGTGTGCTCAGACCCAGAGCCAGGGTGGCTGTTTAGCAGATCAGAGGGAGTCCTTACTCCCCTGTGCAAGCACATGGTCCAATCTAGCCCTGAATGATTAGCATATTTATAAATTAAAAGAAATCCAAGGAGTGAACTGGCCATGGGGAGCTCTCAATCCAATCAAATTAGACTCATATATCCACCCCAGAGCAATTCCTTAGAAACCCTGCCTTCATGAAGCTTCATTTGTAATCACTGCGTGCTGTGTACTTTAGAAAAGTTTGATAATTACTTGCTGCTCCAGCAGCTGAGCAGTTCTAAATGTTAGATATTAAGGAATTGCTGTTTCAGTCAGTGAACAAGCTCTGAACATTAAATGTGCTTCATGAGAAGTTTTTTTCTCAGCCATTACACATCTCTGAAGGCATATTTTTTTTCAAGTGGATGCTTTCCCAGCTGTTGATCATCTCTCCGTTTCTTCTGTATGAAGAGAGAAGGAGGAAACTGATGATAGTGTGACATTGTATAAAGGCTTTATTACTATGGAGGGAGATGGGTGCATTACTCACAAATGCAGGCGCTGAAATAATTATGCAGGTGATCCTGAAAAAGTGCCAATAAAACCTTTATCTTATACCATGCAGTTTTGAATGTTTTTCTATCAATCACTTCTTTTACAAAAGACATTTTTTAGCCATGTTATACAGAATTCTATAAAAGAATTTTGGTACCATTTTTTATATCTGTTCACCACTACAGCTTGATACATTGAGAAGAAGCAGCCTACCTTTGTCATGGGTCATAAAGATACTTGGCTGAAATAGCTCAGTGAGCGATACCAAGTGCTCAGTGAGAACTGGAAATCCAAATTAAGCAAGTGTTTTGAGGCAGTGTTGTTAAAGGCAATAGCAGTGATTTCTTTCACAGACTAGCTCGTCAAAATATGCCTCATGTACAGAATGATGTTGGAATTTAAGGTGATTACACTGAAGGCCGTTTAAAACTGGAATCAAGTGCTGTGGTTCGTATTTCCACTGATACCGGAATGATGGTCCAGTGGTTAACAAGAGATTTGGAAAACCACAGATTAGTTCCTTACCTTGTTCCAGTCTTCCATATGACATCATTTGTGTCACAGTACCTCTCCTTCAGCCCTCGTGCAAAATTGAGATAGCTATGTCTACAGCAGAATGGAGAAGAGATTTAGGAGTGTATGGCCCTCAAGCCTCACTGCAACAGATGGTATATAAATTGAGCATGGGCACTGAGTCCCTTATTTGACTCCTAGAAGATCACACAGTGGTAGATGCAGCTGTCAGCAGTGGGAGAGGGATTTTGATAATTCTACATTTGGGAGGAAGAAAGTCAGTTTATGTCAGTCTTGTTTATGGTGGAGTTTAGTGCTTCTTAGAGATGCAGGCTGTTTGTGGCTCCAGTGAAGATAATATTGCTGAGAGTGCAACTGAGGCAATAGCAGTCAAGTGTTGTTTATATTCCAGTTGTGCAGTTTGCCGTGAAGTTCTCCAAATGTGTCCATGTGTATATAATAGATGAAAGAATGTTGACATTTTCTTTGATTGATATAATCAAAGTCTGTCCACACTGCAGTGAAGTGTGCTGCGAAATGCACCACTCAAACAGGATGCCCAGAGATTCTGTTCTGGTTTTTCCCCCTGGGTAGCTCAAAGCTGGGCTCAAGCGTGTGCTGCAGGTGAACAGTATGGACAGCTCATGAGCAGGACACAAGGCAACTCTAAGGAATTGTCTGAAGGACCAAGGAAAATTAAGTATGAATTGAGTGCTGTGATCCAGAGGAAGGTGATCGGTCCTCACCTAAGTCAGAGCCTCAGGAATCAGTAGGCTTGCTGGAAATGAGCCTCAGCTTCACAACTAGAGCTCTCTGATCCTGCTAGGAGAGTTGTGGGGCTTCTGTTGTAAAGCTGCACATTTCACATCTGCTCAGAGGCTATGTAGAGAAGCTCAGACTTCTTGATGAGGAAAACTTTCCTGACATACAGCCTCTATTAGAACAGCTTTGATGTGTGCAAAAATGTGTTCTCTATTTAGCGTAAGTGAAAGCACTGAGATAGTCAATCACATGTAAAAACTTTCTCTCTGTCATTTACTAAGCATCAGATCTAGAAATGGTGAAAATAATGGCATTTCAAGTGTCATTAATCTGAGGCATAATGGTGCCTTTAACAGCTAAATGAACACTGTAGCTCAGGTGATTCAGGTATCTTTGCATATAATCATGCTTTCAAATAAATTGCAAAGTTCTATCCAGTATGTACTCATTTTGAGATGTCCCAGAAGTGTGTAAACTGCAGTTAGCACAGTTGCCTTGTATTTACAAACTCTAAGATTTATTAAGTAGGAGCTCTTCAAATGGGAATAGCCTGGTCTTGAGTTATGAATTGCTAAACCCATCCATCTATCAAATTACTACACAAACTCACTCTTTAAATGCATGGAGGAAGTATACCGCTATTGCAGATGTGTTCCTATGTCTCTTTTTGACACAGCAAGAAAACAGCAAGGAAATAAATTTAAAGCATTAGGCAGTATTAAGACTTTCCAGAGCAAGCCATCCAAATGAAAACCCATAATCAAAATAATAATTATCAGGGGAATGCATTTGCTTTCAAAGTAACCATGCAAAGTAAAGCACAGAATATGTCTTAAGAAATAAAAAATGGCGATTTCTGTTGGGAGGTAAAAAGAAAGTTGAGTACTTGAGGATAAAAGTGCTTTGTACATGATCAGTTCCTGATGGATTTTCTCAGAAATGGGCCTTTGTGTATTGTACATAAAAAAAGAGGGAAAATTGAAGCTGTTATACGATGAATGCATCCAAAGGTGTGATGAAGCTGGGATTGGGTTACTGAATCTAGGAAGATGCTTGTCTTTCTCTTCATTTTAAAATTACTGCAGTGTAGAGTTAGGTTCAAGTAATATTCTGTGAAATAGTAAGACTTTCTACACTGTGGAAAGACCTTTGGAAAGTTCCAGAAAAGTCAATGTATAATTTCTGATGCACGTAATTTGTTGTGGTTTATGTTTGGGGTTTTTTTAATTAAACTGGCAGATAGTCTGGCCAATTTCTTCCATACATTCTTTTTATTTCTGATACAAAGAAATTTCAGCATGTCTTTTCATATTTGTTACTCAAATTTTCTTATGCCTCCTGACTTCATAGTATATTTTACCTGCCATAGCTTTGCTCTTCCTAGTTGGTCTTGGTCTCAGCTCTTTGGTTTTCTAAATCCCAGAGCTTACCTCTTAAGTTTAGACTAATGTTGTCATTTTGCCATGTAATCAGGTTAATATTTTTAACAGCTTCCATGCAACGTATATGAGCTTCAGTTACACTGAGTTTCATTGCTAAGGGTTTATATTATTTTGATTGCGGACATATAGAATGAATCTTGGTTTTCTTTTTGGCCGCACTAATTTTGGGTTCTTCAGTCTTCATGAGCTGCACTGGACTTTGGTTGATTTGGGTCAAATCCATCTTGCAGTTGGGTTGAATCATACCTGCAAAATCATAAAAAACATGTAATGGAATAAGTATACTTTGCTTTCACCTGGTACAGTATCCTGGATTTTATAGTGTTCATAGTAAGAGCAGCTGACTCATTTTGAGTAATTCCAGTTTGTATGCTTTGAAGAAGTTGTAGATTGGAAAAGGCCTTGTGTTATATCTGCATATAAATAGCTGCATTTCCAGTAGCTAATATGATTCACTTCATTTGCCTTCTTCAGTGAAAGTAATAGCTCTTCCCTTTCCCTGTTTTCCTCTTTTCAGAAGTAACAGTTTATTCAATGAGGTCGTGCAGATGAACTTTGAAATAGCCAGTTTCAGCAGCCTTTCTGGAACGCAGCCCATCACCTGGCAGGTGGAATACCCTCGGAAGGGGACAACAGACATAACCTTGTCTGAAATCTTCATCTGCCAGAAGGATCTTGTTGGAATTGTTCCACTGGCAATGGTAAGAAACTGTTTTAGCATGTTGCTCCATACAATCTGTATGTGTTCTGAGAAAACATATACCAGGTCTCAGAGAGACTGGCAAAAGAGTGCTGTCTGCCCTGCCTCCCCATTTGCTAGCTGTATAGAACTGCTTGCTAAAATCATGGCCTCATTTAATGGTCTGTCACACTATTTCAGTTCTTATAAACTTACCACACAGGAAAGGGATGCTGCCACCTTAAAAATCTCTCTGACTTTTAAATCCTGAATTTTTGATATCCATGGTTCCCTCCAGGCCACCAGCTGGTAACAAGAAGCCAAGTAGATTTAAATTTCCATTTCTAATTGACATTACATAGCTCCAACTTGCAAGCTGTAGAGAAACTTTATAGGGCCTAGAGCACCTTCTGCTTGCTTGGTCCTTAGTAGGCTGAGGCTGATACAGATTTTGCTGGCTGTTTCCCTAATAGTGTAAGAACCTGTGGCTTTAAGGAAAACAGAAAATAATAATATCCTCAATAATATATTTAAGAAAAACGTAGTATAGACTTTCATATGGAAGAATGCTTTGGGTTAAATACGTGCTCTGCTCAGTGTTGTAGCACTATTTGTGGGCTGCCTACCTCACTATGAAAGCATACCTGTTGCTTGTCTTTACAAGATGATTTGTGGAAGCAGTGTCACCTTTTCGTCCTCTAGCCCAGTGAAGATGCAGTTGGTTCTACAAAGCAAGGCTGGGACAGTGGGAGCACTGAGACTTAGCAGTTAGGGCCCCCTCTTGTGAGTGAATAAGCTAGGATTATTTTCCTGCTCTTGAGTCACGCAAACAAGGAATTTCACTGGAGTCTCCAACATCTCAGGTGCACTGCTGTGTGGGCATTTAATTTTCTATAGGATTTAGGTACATGCTGAGAACTTTTTTCCATGCTCACAGGTGAAGTAGGCACAGAGCATTTACCTTGGAAGTCCTGCCAATGCTCAGGAAAGGGAGAAGCACAAAGCTGCCTAGAGCAGCCCCAAGTGGCAATTCATAGAGGAACTGCACGTGCTGTCATTAGTCAATGTTAGAGCTCTGGATTTGGAAGAGGAGTTAAACCTGCCTCACTTGTGAATTTTGCCTCTCCTGTGCATTATCTTGGTGGGGAGATTCTGGCAGTCTTTTCTTTGAAGAGTTTTCAGTGGTTTGCGGCAGATAATTAGATGAGTATTATTTCCTGGAAGTCCTAGTTCTCAATATAGTCTTTCTGTTTGAAGAGTAAAACTGCTGCTCATATCAAATGAGATCATGCCCAGCAATTTCCTGATCCAAAGTCTGTTAAGTCAGCAGAAAGCCAGCGCTACATTGTAGATCTGAGAGGGAAATAATTGTCTTCAGTACCTGTAGAGTTGAACAGGGAATATACATAATTGAGCTTCTGTCCTCTAAAGACTTGAGAACGTGTGCAGGCTTTCCTGGTCAGATGTTATTTTGAGATAGGTACCTTCCAGTACCAAATGAATGACTCCAGTCTACTGGCAGATTTAACATCTTCTTCTCTGTATTCAGTAGCTGGGGAATGTAATATCTCTATCAGGGTCTAATGCTTTTGCACTTGCATAGAAGGTTCAAGATTGACTTGCAGACTTGTGTCTATTCTAGATTAAAATTCTTCTGTATATGTGGGTTCCTTTAAGAACTGGAGGTCTACATGAATTAATTTAGCATTGTTTAAATCAGGTAAGGTGAGATCCGTTGTTCCCAACAGGTGCACCATTAGGCCTCTGGGTTGTACAAAGGGTTCAGCCACTGAAATCATTAAACCTTTCTCTTTGCAAAGCTTTCTTGCGTTTGTTTATCTCATTTCTGTACCTTGTGATAACACTCAGCTGGAGCCAAAATACACTGTGTTAACAGAATCCAGTCAGATGGGATACTAATGCAAAATTGGCTTTGCTAGCAGGATGTTAGTAGATAAAGGGAATTTTCAGAGTTTTCTGTTAGCTAGCACAGCATATCCAGCCAGGGTGCTTTCTTCATTTAGGTGTTAGTCTCTGGCTGAGCTGCTTACCTGGCAGTTCTGCTCAGAAACAAGAGTCACGCTGAAAAGAGAGAGGGTGATACTGTATCTGCTAAGAAGTCAGACCACAGTCTTTATCTCAACTACACACTGTAAAGCAACAGCACATTATTTTGCACAGAAATTAGACCTCAGCATTTATCAGCAAGAGTGTTTCATAATCCTCTAGAGGGTAAAGTAGATTTTGTTGATTTAAGCATAGTGTTCCTACAGCAAAATTGCTGACATCAAAAGTAAGATCTGGTATCCCCAAATAAAGGGGAAGAATGAACTGCCCAAAGATATTGTACTGGATTAGGATGGAGGGATCTGATTGAGTCTCTGCCATTAGCCTGATGGGCATCCTAGTCAGTCTTTTGAGGATGAAAGCAGCAAATGTTTGCTTGGGTTGAGTATAGCATAAAGGTTGTCTCTGACTCGCAGAGTAATGCATGTCTCTTGTGAGCCCTTCTAAGCTTATGAAGCAAGAAAGATCATGTATCTTTTATTGCCCTATGCCTGATTACGTTACAAAATGTAGTAAGATGAAAAACAAGCGAGTCTTCAAAAGATAAGTGCAATTGTTGCTGCAGTATTTTGGAATGAAAGGTATTAGAGAATTGACACTGTCAGTAAGAAGTGAACCTGGAATTTTATAAGAGCCTTACTCGGATCAGTGGAGCAAGTGATAGGATGCAGCTGCTGAAATATCAATGGGAATGTATCATACAGTCAAAAGAGAGGGTTTTAGTAGAATATGTATTCTGTGTGCCTAACTACTATACTAAATAGTGTATACAAGAAGCAACAATGCATTGATGCTACTACAACGAACACTGCAGTGAAATAAAAGGAGCAAGTGATATCAAAACTACTGGGTGGAAAATAAGTGTAATAACTTCTTCCCAGAAAAAATAAGAGGTGTACACTTGAGGTAAGTATATTTTTTCCTGAGCTCAGAAGTTAATCACTCTGAGTAATTTTGGAGGACATTTCACCCTTCATGGTATTTAGGGAGAAAAATGAGACAGAAAAGTGAGAAAAACGTAATTCTGTTTGATTCTGCTGCTTTCTAACTCTCACATACAAGAATTTTAGTTAAATAATTACCGAGGGGAGTGATGCATCAAAAATAGATCCGAGTCAGACATATGTAGTACTCCCGCTACCAAACTCTTGAGTATGGCACTTGGTGCAACCATCCACGCAGTATCACTTTCATGCAGGCTGTTTCAGATTCTGTGTCTCACTCAAAGTGCAGATTTATAAGATTAGATTTACATGTTGTATTTTCATCACTGAATAGCAAGAATTAACTGAGGCGAGAATTGTAAAGAGGTAGGGGCATTTATTAGACCATCTGATACACATGGGGAAAGCTAGGTGCTGTTTCAGGCACACAATCCCTCCTTCAGATCTCTTGACTCATTTAAATCATAGCAGGAGTGAAATAGCTACAGAAACTGGGAGTAGTAAAATACATTGAGTATGAGAGTGAAATAAGAAAATAAGATTTCTTAAGGCAAAATGGGAAATATATCCCACTGTCTACTGGCAGGAGAAATCTACCCCAAAAATTCAATCTTCCAGTAGAGAAAATCTACTGTTTGAGTTGTGCCCTGTTGTGGCATCTTTCAGTTCATATTACTTGTTGCAGGATCAATTAGGAAAGTGCTTTCATATGAACTTAATTAATTGTCTGTTAAGCTGCTTTTGAAAACCTCAGTTAATCACAAGTAACTCAGAACTTGTCAATTAAGGTGTAGAAGGCAGGTTACCTTGCTTTCCTCATGTTCCTCCAGTTTCTATCTTGTCACAAGCAAATGCAGCCAATTAAATTGATTCTACCACTTGATTAGATTAAAAAGCAAACCCCAAATTGTTTGCCTTTCTAGCACGTGAGCACACACAAATCCCACTGAAGAAGTCTGTATATTTGTGTCCAACACAAGGCTGTGTTTTAGGAAATCTGGCAAGAAATTTAATGCTTTAAATGTAAAATACGTATTTTCAAGACTATAAAATTTTGCTTTGGCATAGAACAAAGTAGAAGACCTATGTATAAGTTCATTGTTTGATGCCAGGAAGACACATTAATATTAAAGGAGAACTCCTTCCTGGGAGCAAGATGGAGAATCAAGGGTTTAATATTTATGCAAGACCATCTGGATCCCTGTATATAAAACTGAAGTAGTAGTCCTTCAAACAAGTGCCTGGTTTCGATGTACCTGTCTTTATATTCAGAACTCAGTGTGTTGACAGTTCTGCTGCATAAGTGAGTGAATACCATGAAATTGCAGAGCTGTGACTCAGCCAAAACCACTTTTGGACATTTTTATGTATGCTTCTTAACTTGCTCTCCATTAAAACACAGAGGATCAAATATTTAGCTCCCAAAGCAATGTTTGTTTTATATACATTTGAGTACGACATTCCCTCAGGTAGAGATTTTTTAAGGTATCTCTTTGTAATGAAGTCCCTTTAATACCATTTTAAAATGTGGACCTAAATAAATAGTTTTTATCCCTGCACGCTCTTGACTTCCCACTGTAAAGCTCTGTTTCAAGGTCACGAAAGTGGGGAATTCTCCCTCCTGTTAATCTTTCAATCTTGAATTAAGCAGGGTGCAACAGGCACTGGGAACGTTCCAGAAGATAAAAGCTGAGGCTGTATAAACCCATCCATTTCCTGATTTGCATATCACAAACAAAGAAATGGATAGTCTATGTATCAGCTTTTCAGCTGACAGGTATTGTGTCAGGTAATTTAATTATGAATCACATCAAATAAACACTGTGAGTAGAAGGAAACTTATTTGGTGTAAAACTGTGCTATCATTGCTAATAACTGGGACAACTTATATGAACTGTGAAGCCCTAAATAATACCATGAAGTCAAGAGTTTTTGTAGTTCAGTTACAAGACAGAGTGCTCTGCGTGAAAGAACAGGGTTCCAATCTTCTGACATTAGGAGAGAAGCAGTACCTGAGATCACTTGTATACCTACAACTTCCATCATGGCAGCTTGCAGTTGTTTAAATGAGGATAGCATTCCCTCCTTTAGATTTATGGTGGTTGTAATTTCTCTGAAGTTTGTGTCATTGCTCTATATTTATAGCAAAGGAACTCAGGCCTCTGCATACCTGCTTATAAATTGACTGCCTCACGTAGTGCTTTGAGCTCTGACTAGCAATGTTTATCGATTAATCTTATCTGTTCAGAATTGGCTTTTTGTTGTCTGCTCATCAGGAAAGAGAAGCAAAAAAAAAGAAGAATGAACTATCGTTCATTGATCTTAAAGTGGTCAGAAGATGCAGACAACATAAAGAATTCAATATGGCTCAATTTAACAGCGCCTTAAGTCCCAGTTATCATTTCTACAACCCCTGCGCTTTTGCTTCTAGCTTCTGTTTTCCTTTTCTTTACTACAGTCGCACTCAGTCCTACCTTTTGCAGGAAATGAGAATGGATCAATAAGGCTATCTCAGCTGGCTGGAATTAATTTTTCCATTGGATCAAGTTGTATGTCATTTTCTGTGCAGCACAACAATATGTATAATTTCCTCTCCCAGCATCCCTCGTATCTGACAGTGCTGTTGAATGGATTATTCTGAGATTTTTAAAATGCTGAGGAGAGCTGGGGTCGGCTAGCTGCCAGATTTTTAAAGATCCCTGACATATAGAAAACTTCTGTGTTTCTTTGCTGGTTTTCCTGTCTGTAGTAGAGAGGTATTAATATGAGCCTCAATAGATGTGCTTCTCAGCCTGGTCGGGAGAGAAATCCTGCAAACCAAACAAAAAACTGCAGAACAGTGATAATGTACATGAGACAGCCAGCAACTCAGTTATTGGATGCTTGGTGGTGTGGTAATACCTGAATGCTCCCCTTGAACAGGAGTGTCTCTCAGCACTAAATGCTGCACAGACAAATGACAGACAAGTCAGATAGCTCTACAATGTTCTCAGCCTGCAAGCCAAGCTAATCGATGTCAAGGTGTTGTTCCAGGTTGGATGAAACTGAGCTCCACGATGGGAAAGGAGGGACAGCACAGCTGACACTGGGACACAGCATCCTGCATAGCAGGCATAGGCATTTGAGATCCCCCAGCCAGTCCATGCTGGATGCTGATCACTTGTGTGTTAGCAGAGTACTGCTGTGGGCTCTTCCTTCTGACAGCATGGCACAGGGCAGGGCTGCATGGAGATAGTCAGGTGCTTGCATGCTGATTCCCAGCACTGCAAGTTATCCTAAGTGAAGTCCACATTCCGCTGCAGATAATTTTGGTACTGTTTCATGGCACTGCATTGTCTGGAGATTCTTTTGTCCTTGTGATTTATTGGGCACGATTTTGGACTGTTTAAAGTATTGGTTCAGGTTTGTGACACTGCTCCATCAGAAGAGGACATCTTAAATAACAAGTTCATATTTGAAATGACAGCTGATTAAAATTTTCATTGTTTAACACAACCACAAAAGCAATTTCACAGCTGCCACACACATGTGGGCAGAGCCCATGCAGAGCCAAAATGACTGGTCAGCAGAAAGCGAGCTCTGGACCCAGATGACAGTGCTTAAGAGGGACATTCCAGGGCTCTGTATTTGATGCTGTAGCTGTTAAGGACTATATTCACCCTGTGTGCCCTCCCCTGCTGCCTTCACTGCCAGATCAGATGGAGGAGGGCAGCAAAACACTTCCCAGCAGGAGCAGGAGATCAGTTTCAGAGGCTGATATTCAGCAAAAGTTTGCAGCTAAAACAGAACTGGAATTTCAAGGCAGAAAAGTTACCAATTTGTAAGACTGTAGTGTGTTCAGCAGTTCAGACTTTGACTATGGCCAGCAATGGGGCAAATGCTGTGCCTGATTCTGAACCTCCCACAGCACTGCACTTCAGCTGTGAAGGATTTGAATGAAATGGAAGAACATTGATGACTTTGTTCCCAAGGTGCTGGAAGGGGAATTGAACTCCGCAGTCTTGATTGCTAGATTATGCTCTATCCTATGCAAGTTTACTAATGGAAGTACTAGTTTTCATCTGAACTAGTGCTTTCTCATTAGCTTTAGCTAGCAATCAGTTATCTTAACTGGCAAATATAAGTCCAGGCACTGCCTCAGCTTATTCCAGGCAACAAACATTTGTTTACCCTAAACAGTAAGCGGTTTCCACCTTAGCATGCTGTCACTTAAGAGTGACAGGCTGACCCACATCTGCCAGAGCAGACCAGGTATGTTTGCAAACAGCCAGCTTGAGCATGGAGTGGGTTAGCTGTGACTTACACTGAAGAACAGGAGCAGTTTCTCATAGTTGGCAGCTTCTAATGATGATTTTGATCTGTAAAGCTTCTCTATTCCTGGGGATTACCTCATTCTTCGTAATCAGGTGAAATACTCACCTAGCAGAATCAGGAATTATTTCAGCTGGACTCTTAATTAATGAGGTTCTGAGGTGCTCCAGCTTAGACAGTGAACCTGTCTAGACAGCAGGAAGATGCTTTACTCTAATGGAAGATAATGAGTGAGCATGAGGGGAAAAAAAGTCACCTGGACTTTTATACGCCTCAGTGTTATAATGAGCTACCTCAAGCACTAAAACCAGCAACTTTTCACCTTCAGTTGGTTATAGATGTGTGTTTGCCTTACCCTGCTTTCAGTTTACATTCTGTTATCCAGCCAGACTCTCATCACTGAGGATGTTTGTCATGGAATACATTAGGACTCTGATTCAAACTCAGTAGTTCTGCTTGAGGGAGATAAAACACTAAAAGCTAGGACAGGATTCAGTACAGTCTTGGAGAGAAAGCTAGCACTGTGCTTCTGGCTCTTTCTGTTTGTGTAGCAGCTGCTAAAAGGACATGGGGAGCAGCGATGGCGATGGGATTTGAACTATCCATTGTCCCAGCACCAAAAGGGTACAAAGAGCCTACCAGAGCTTGGACTACTAATAGAATCTACTTTGCTAAGCTAGAGAGGCTGTGTTCGGAGGTCTTTCTGCAGTGCCCAAGCTCTCCAGATTGATGCACATATGCTAAATGAATTAACAGACCAAACCTTCTGCAGTGTGGCAGTGCCCCATTGCTGTGGTGTGTGCTTCGGACCGTAGTTAAACTGCAGGGCCTGGCAATGTGAATCGGCACAGACTGTGAGCCTATCAAGATTGGTTTTCCCCTCAGAAACCAATCATGCCTGATATTTAAAGCACCAACACCATAGCACGAGCATCAGCAAGCCAGCACATTGCTGAGAGGGAACTTCAGCAGCAAATGGAAACAGAAGTACAACTGACATTAGTCAGGCCCTAGTCATCTGATTTGTCCTCTGTATTTTTTCTCTCTAGCAAAGCTGATAGTCTTTCTGCAAGATTTGTTAATCTAGGAGCATTAATCTAGGCTGTAGTGATGTAATTTATGGCTGTAATTTGCTTTTGGAAATCCTCTATTACTGAAAAATACCAACAGCACAGTTTTACTAATTACAGTAGTTGAGTTTTGGGTGGTGACTGCAACTGCCTGGAATAGTGAGGAGGTTGTACTCTGCTCTCCAAAGCCCTATAGGACCAGAGCTGTGAATGCTTTGAAGGTGGTAAAATTAGTATTTCGATTAAACTAAATAAGTGCAAAGAAGTAATTCAAGTTCACTGGAGAGTCTGAGAAAACGATAGAGGGAAACATGAGCCTTTAAATTCACATCAGTGTGTAACTACACCACAAAATGTGCTTACATGTAGTATGGTTCTGCAGTATAGCCTGTTTATCTATACCTTCTACCCCAAACTACTTGTGACAGGTCAAACCTTCAGGTTCCTTATTGAGTTCTGCTCTCAATATGCCGTTGCAGGGAGAACTACTTGATAACCTTCTTTTTCACTAATGTGAAAATGTTTTACCTTGGCATAACACTTTTATTTTCCTTTGCACAAACCAGATTTTACCAGGGTTTAGTTGGGGAAAGAGCATGTGGCCAAAATCACCTTGTGTGATTTAAAGGTGAATTCCTTTCCTTTTATGTCCTGAAACAGTGCACAACTGAATGAAATACAAAAGGTTTACTATAACCTCTTCGTGATCTTGAGTTCTCATTTTGGAGAGGTAACAGAAGGTAGAAGGCCTCCTGCCGCATATATTATGTCAGTAGAAGAAACTAAAGCGATCAGTCTAAGACCTGGATGTACTTTGGAATCATCTTGTATAGGGTACTACGCATCTGCCAATACCAAGAAGTTTTTATATGGCTTGAAGCTTCAATTGAGCCAGCAGAGAAGACTATGTTTTGGATTCTGGATCCGGGACAAAATGTCAATTGCAGGCATTGAAAAGCAGTGACTAACAGTGGAGCTGCCAGCTGGCACGAGGTATCCTGCGGCATATGTTTTAAGAATGCCTGGAAGCTTCAGGGGTGAGCTTCGTGTGGTAATAAATAAGTCATTCGAGACTCAGTAATTCCTCCTCACTGCTCTTACCTCATTCAAAATATGGACTGCTCAGTAAGCACTGGGAGATTTCGATAGGCAAAAATAGGAATTGTCTGATGGACCTGGAGCCACAATTCTGGAGTTGGTTTCTGCCTCTTTTGAATCTTTGGCAATACTCAGGTCCTCAGCAGATCACTCATCTTTACAATGGACACAGTAGTTAATATTTCCTAAGTTATTTGGCTTATGGATCATTGTCTGCTGCTGATTCTTTAGAGAGTTAGAAAAAGCAGCCATGTTTTCAAGCACACAGATCTTTTTTCAAGCCCCTTTCAATTTTGTAAGTTGCTGTGTGGTGCTCAGATAATGTCACCGTGGTTGCTCCAGGTTATGCTAACAGATAAAATACTGCTTTAAACAATGGATTTGATCTCTTTGTCCTTCATATCACTGACTTATACAATGACCATACCAACCTATTTCAAGGATGTTTCTTTAGCCATGACCCTCCAGCCAGCATGATCTTGCAAAGCAAACCCTGAAGGTAAAGCATATTTTTCCGTGGATAAGGAGGAAGTGATTTAATCTGTGATTATATATACTTTATATATTTACTTTGTCTTCATCTAGATATATGCTGTGTTTAGTTCCTATATATTATAAAGCCCACCAGTCTGTTAGACATGTCTGATCAATAATTTAGTTTTCCTGTGTCACTCTCTCATCTTTTTAACTGTAGTAAGTTTCTGATGTCTGCTCAGCATCTGTTTTCATTAATGTAATAATCTCATTCCTGCCCTCCATGTGCTTTGCTTATGCAGACCTGCTATGAAGTCAGTGAAATCAATAAACTGTTTGAAAAGGAAGAGCATTCTGGCAAGGATAGGAAATAATGACTATTTTCTGCACTTTTATTACTACTTCTCCATAGCAGACCATAAGAGTCTTTGTTGTGTCTTTCTTACATATTTTGCTTATCAAAAGTTAAAACTGTACTGCCAAAATAAAAGAGCAAGAAGAAATTTTGTTTTCCTGATTTGAAAGTAGACTAAATTAAATCAAAATAACACCGCAAAAGCTGCCTGCTTCACTTCCAGTATTGTTTCAGTAGTTCTGGTATCTACAAACCAGAGCCAAGTGCTCATGTCCACAGCCAAAAGCTAAGGAGCTTACAGGACTTGTAGAAGATGAATACTGCCTATTAGAAGGAGAAGGTAACTCATTAATGATCCATGGCATAGTAATCAACACAAATAAAGCAAGTTCACAACCCTCCACAGCAGCTGTAAAAATCATGCATGTATCATGCGCAGTACCCCAGTTACTTAAGAAAAAGAAATTGTCCTTGGGACTTAATCCTTAAAGTCCATAAAGCATTCAAAATTGCTTCACCTATAGACTATATAGGTGCACAGACTGCATGCCACCACACACAGTGAGCAGTACTGTGCCATTCCCTTGAAACAATAAGGCTAGGTAAGATCTTTCCTCAATTTTCTGAGGTTTAGTCATCATCAGTGTAGGCTTGGAGCACTATATAAAACTCAGCTTATATTTGGTAGAATCTGGGGGCTCCACCTGAAATTCAAGGAGTCGGCACCATGTTTTCATTGACTCTAAAAGAGTTTAGAGTTCCCACTTCTGCTGTAAGCAAATGGAGTAAGCATAGTTGCCCTTCTGTAAATAAGGAGCTGAAGCACAAAAAAGGCAGATTGGAAACAAGTTAATCCAATGGGGAGGAAGAAAGAGGTGGTCCATGTGTCTAATCGGACACATGGGTGTCCAGTTCCATTAAATATGCTATAAAGTCTGAGCCATCCATCCAGGACTACCAGGTATGACACAGGACCTACAGGAGACCTGTACCCTTAGAGAAGAGCATCTGGAGTCTAGGTATGTTACCTCAGAGCGTGTAAATAGCACTCTGTTCTTAGGCACTTCAATCTTTTCCCGTAGCCACAAATCGTGAATTGGATCTGTTGGGAAGCACATCCCCAAAAATATATCTATGTGGATTTCTTTAGCATATCATTTAATTTATCAGACTATACTTCCTTGACATCAGTAGCTTTTTCTGCTACTGATGAGTAATGCAGCGTTACAAACTGAAACAAATAGAAAGTGTACATAAGTATTTGTAAACATCAGACCCTCACTGTAAAGCTTCTTTAAGCTTTTCTTGACTCCCATCATTCAGAAACCACAGTAAGATTTCCATCTCTGCTGCCCAGCATGAGTTTGAGCTACTGTTGTACACTACATCTTTACAGGCTCCACCAGTGCCTGTGATGATGCTGGTTTCATATCAACCACAGTGAATATCTGCAGCTTGCTAAGGGATAAACAACAACAAAAGTATCAGTGTGATCCAGATCACCATTTAGTGGTGGAAAACCCTTGGTATCTGTCATATCTTATTAGCATAACAGCCAATTAGATCAATCTGTTTTTTTCTGAGGATAGAAATGAGTTATATATAAAATTGAAAGTACTGCCCCTGCCTGCCTATAATCAAGTATATGGACTCTATTAACATAGAATGTCTCCTAATCTCATTTCCACTATCATTGTGGATGTATTTGTGTGCATATAGATTACTCACATATATGCATGTGGTGTGTAACTGTGTGTGCATCCGTGTCTATATCCTAATATACTTGTATATTTTTGATCTGCAACTGTCTATTGATTACAGCTATTACAGCAATATTATTATAGATATATAGCCAACTATGTAACAGGGCCGCAGGTTTAATTGAAATGAACATGGGAAGAATTTCAAATTGCTAATGAAAATTGCCTTTTTACTACCAGCTATATTCCCACTGTCGTCAGAGACAGGAGACATCACCAGTGCTCTGCTGGTTCTGCCTAATGGTAGAGCAAACCCAATTTAACTGGGGGTCCATTTCCAGATGACTTCCTTGGACCCGTGAAAAATAAAAGTAAATGACTGACAGATCTTGAGCCCAGAAAATGCCCTTGAATTGACAAATTTCACATATTAGTCCTTTTGCAACAAAAGAGAACTATAAGCCATGAAATTATTTCAGCAAGAAAATGTTATACAGCTCCATCCATGGCTGCTTAAGCATCCATGAAGTATTGCATTACAAGATCACCGGGTGGCTATTGCCTTTCTCTTCCATTCAGGCTTTACCAATATTCCCACTCCCAGCTGTGATAAACTTAATAGGACCATTCAGCAATGGAGAAAACATGAGAGGTGTTCATCATAGCTGAAGGCTTTCTCGGTCAATGATTCCTTAGATATTTGAGTAAATGAAAAGCTATTTTTGTGATTACAAAAGATAGAATGTGTTGAAGTTTCTGAGGCCATTTTATTGACATAGCTTTTGGTATCTGTAGCAAATATTTATCCTTTCCTGGGAATGCAGTAAGTGGCTACAGTTACTGAACTAATAGTCTTAATATGTTACTCCTGATTTTTCAAGTGGCTACTCTTCTAAGAGTACTTGTTAGATAAAAAATTATTTATATGACTGCGTATTGTAGATGTTGTCATATGTCAACTACAGATGAAATAAGTATAATTTATGCGCTGCATAAATGTATGAAAACATAAGTTTTCAAGAGAACTTAGGACAGTTTATTTCTTGTCTTCATCAGGTGTAAACGCATTCATAAGTATCCATAAGTATACTTCTATCCATAAGTAGCAATGCTCTGAAGCAACAGCGGCGATGTTTCTCGAGTACGTCTGTCTCAGAATAAGGGCTTTTAACCTGTCACTTGACAGTTTTTCATCTATTTGCATTTTACATGCTCAAAATAACTGATAGTGATGCGGGAGTTGGAATAGCTCAGGTAATCACTCACATTTCAACCCATAACTACAATTTTTGCTCTCTAGATAATGTATTTCCTATGTAAGTGCTTTCATTTCTAAGTCAATTTAGCAAAATAGTGGAAGTAAGGAATGAAATTTCACCAAGAGGAGCAGGTAGTTTCCTGTGTTACACATACGCATATTTTAAAAATATCAGGGGGTTTGTTTCATTTATGTCTAAGTATAGAGAAATAAAATGCGGGCTTCTTCTTCCCATCTTCTCCAGTCACCTTTATGTCCTTATTCTGCATTCTAAGTGGTTATAGAAAGATGAAATGCGGGCTTCTGCTTCCCATCTCCTGCAGTGGTCCTTAAAACTTTTTCTATGTTTTAAGTGGTTCCAGAATTGTTCCCTTTGAAGTCATTTTCAGTTGCAAACTCTTCCTCCACCCAGCAGGAAATACCATCTTTCTTTGAAAATACATATTGGCCGCTGCATTCTGACAGATATTCTCTGATAAACAGGAAATAAAGACAGCTTTAACATAATACTTGAGCTGTTCCTAGTTCAATTTATTGTCAGAGCTTCTGCAAAACAGAGAGGCCCCCAGCCAGAGGGTCAGTCACTGTTGATACACATTGATCATGGCAGACACTTTAAAAGGACAAACTGTGCACATTTACCACTTTGAAGATGGTACAGGAAGACACAAGCATGATTCGATTATCTAGTAAGATTTCTTGTTGGAGTAACTTAGGGTGTAGGGATGGTTTGAAGTTATTTCTTGAGGACTTGACTCATTAAAAGAAGTATTGAATGCCAGTGTAATGCATCATCACGAGTGAGCTAATAAGCGTGTTACTCTGCCTGGTTCAAGCAGGGTAGCAGTTCTTGTGACAGGTGGAAGAAGGAATTTCAGGCACTCTATTTGCTGTCTTCAGTCTTGGGGAATCTGCCTGACATCTCTTTCCTTGCAGAAGGCTTGCTGCTTGTTGCTGCTGTAAGGAATGCTTCTCCAGCATACTTGGTAACTAGTTTAGTTCCTCACAATTTGCGTAGCTGGATCTGCTAAGCTCCTTTATGGATACTCTCTATGGGAAAAGGACCATACATTTCTCATTCCACATTGCTTTATGCTAGGTAAAGACAGGTTTTAAGATAAGACAAAACAAAGGGTTTATTTATAAAATAAATAAACAGCCATAAGGGATCATATCAAGACCCATTTAGCCAAAATGGTATTTGAAGGTCCATATAAATAAAAGTAATCTCATTTATATATAACATTGGGACTCTATATTTCCCAAAATATTTTTTAAAAATAAAATAGAAAGAAAACTAGAACACTTCAGTATTTTTTGAGTATTTTATTCAGCAAGAAAACCCAGACTGTGTCAGATGGCATGGGAATGATTTTTCTCATTCCTAGATCTGTTCAGACAACAAGGAGAATCAGTTACTCACCAAGATGTGCTGAGAATCAGTTGATCAGGTTGCTCTTTTTTACTATTTGGGGTAGGAACAGTCTCTTTTTACAGTCACCGCTCAGCATATTGACATCCAGCTATCATGTGGAGCTGGAATGGGGTCACTATTATGGAATTAATAAATGCAAGTAGCATTAATATTCAGACAGTAGAACTTTACTGGTAGAAGTATTAATGGATCCTGATTCCATAAGGGAGAGGAAATAAGATTTCTTGGTTAGTCTCAGTCCCTGTGGCATACTATTACAGCTCTGACATGAAGTTCTGAATTGATATTATGAACTGCATGTCATAAACTTAGTATGACAAATACAATAAAGGAAATACTTAGTTCAGAAACAATTTTTTTAAAAAGAAATACGAATTTGATTTTCACTTGGTCAGAAGCAGAAGTGACTGAACCTTCGGAGGTGTTATACCTTTCTGCACCTACTAGCTAATAAGGTTTCTTTATTCTACCTAGTTTCAGACACATAGGAAATTAAGAGACAGAGACTGGTTATCCCTCTTCAGCAGGTCACAGAGAGCTACCTTTTCTGCTAGTATAATTGCGGTTTCCATAAGCTCTGAAGAAAGGGCATTCATTAGCCTGCAGCTTGAAGCAAAATGTCTTTCACTGTCCTTTTTGGAGGGTTAATCCCAATTATAAATAGGGTATGTCTATTACTTATTTTTCTGCTAGCCAGAATACTGTTCATGGGCTTTGCAAATGGGAACTTTATGCTGCTAAGACTTTACTTTTATTCAAAATCACAAGCAATAAGAAGTGATATCCTGCTGCCATAATTATCTGGGTAGAGTCCAGACCTCTGTATCTTAACCTTAAGTCAGTGTGGCCTTTGTACCAATACACAGATCTGAGTAATGGCTTTCTAACATTTTTCTATCATTTTACATCACTGACTGTAAACAGAGCAGAGCAATTAAAGGCATGGTTAATTCTGTTCAGCTTCTCGTTACTTTTTAAAGAGAGATGCTCACTTTTGAGTGGTGATAGAATTGCATTTAGCAATGCAGCCTTCATCTGTTAAAGTAATCATTGGCTATGTTCCCTTTTGCACGTTTGAATGCTAACAGAAGAGATTCACTGCAAGGAAAGTGTGGATTAGTCATCCAAGAATCCAAAGATATTTTTCTGCATCCCTATCCTTTAATATATTCTACGTTCCCCTCTTCTATCTGCAGAGCATAATTTATCAGGACTCAAAAATTCCACTAGCAGAGGATTTGAAAACTGCACAAACAAAGAAGCAAACGGAACAGTTTGTTGCTAACGTAGGGGACCAATGAGTAAGATTTATCTCAATTTTGGAGGCTGAACAGAGACAAGATCATTGATTGAAAAGGCACTGCATTTGCAGAACACGGAGTTCCCATTTTGAAGACACTGAGATCTTTGTAATAAATTACATCGTTCAGAAAAACTACAGGGGAGGTTGTGCTGGGTCTAGGACATTTCCATGCCAGCTGAGTGCTATTTGCTTTCTCTCCTGGCCCCAGGAATCTGCTACTGTTTTACCTGTGTAGTGATGATGGTCAAGGCAACTCTTCTGAGAGGTGAGAAATATGAGTCTGAATCCCTTCCTTATGTCCTTGTTTCCACATTTCCTCCATTTACCTTCTTTAAGACTCCTTGAGACCCACAGTCATCATGTCGATCAAGGTCTTCAAGCAAATGTTGTGCATGCTAAGGACAGAACAATGCCAGCATCCACCTTTGGGTCTTCCTATGGGTGATGTTTTATCTGTTTGACTTCTGCATTATTTGCTCTTCAGGGCAGGTATTGTCCTTAATTTTTGTGCCATGTACATTGTTGGCCATTTAACAAAGATTTAATAAAGAGAAGATACCTTGGAGTGTTGTCATGTGTCAAAAAGAATTATCATCCAAAAGAAACTTTGAGATCCTTTGTTCTGCAGTCCTCATCAGAAACGAGATTGCAGAAATGGCAATTTGTATTGAGTAAGTCTGTCTCATATACAGAGATTTTGAATGGCCTAATTTTTTTACCACTGTTGATTTGTTCATTAGTTTACCTTTTCCCTGGCAGTATGAGTCATGGAGTAACCTGGATTCCATTTAGATCCATGTTTGAATACTGAGGGATGTATCAAGTAAGCAGGTTATTCCTCTTTGGTTTTACTGCTTAACAGCATTACACCATTTCTTTTCCAGTGTGATAGTATTCATGCAGTAAAAGTTGCCATGTTACAAACTGGTGAAGGAAGCAGAGCAGGATTTACATGTGGTGGGCCAGTAGAAGTGTAATCATAGAATACTTAGGGCTGGAAAGGACCTTAAGTGAAGGAAAGAGCAAATCAAATTCCCACCAACAGAATTTGCCCTTCCCCACTGCCTGCTATGGAGTGACTGCCTCAGGGGAGTCCTCAACCATGCAGGCTCTTTGGTCTGTAGAAACAATCCTGTTCTTCTGAAACGTGTGCTATGAATTTGAAATCAGAATGTCAGCTTCTTCCTCTTCTTATATATACTGTCCGTGAATGTGGAGTTTCAGAAAATCCAACTGCCAGAAAGCACAATGTATAATTCACTTAATCACAGGATTATGTAGATAAACAGTCTGCTGCCTAACAATGTTATTTTGTTAATCAGCTGTAATCTTAGTAGTATTAATAACTCAAATCTACAATCATTGTGTTACTAGACCTACAAATCAGCATAACAGTTGTCTGCAGTGCAGTACAGCCCTGTGCATCGCCCTAACTAGGATGCCCTGGAAACTTGTGATGCATAACTTAGTGCTCATCGTAGACTATTTATGGTGTTTGCAACTGGCGCATGTGGAGTTTACTTTCTATCTCACTCATCTCCATCTTCTTCTCTTGTAAATGTGCTGCCAAGGTGTCACTGTTCATCAAGGGTGATGGGTTGAACAGCAGTTGGAAGCACAGGACAGCTCCTGGAGCTCTCCTGCATAGGCATTGTCTCCGCTGATTCAAGTGCTGTCAGCAGCATGCAAGGACTTGCTGCTTCTGTCCTTTTTCCCTAAGACAAATACTGGTTTGATTTTAAGGCAGGCAGTGCCCAGCAGCCTCTTTTCCACAAACTTTTTCAAGAAACTTTCCTTATAAATTAAAACATATTTGGCATAACTATGTCACTCCTTCAGGTCTACAAGCATAGGTTTGTTATTCATGGGGTGGTATCTTTGCATGAGGGAGAAATCACAATGCTAAGCTACGATTAACATCGTTCTATGAGATTCTGCTAGGAGAATTTTCAGCCTGTAAACAGGACCATTCTCATGACCTCAGGCTCCCATGGATTTCTCTTGATAACACCATCTAATCGGATTTACAGTTTAATTAAACAGCTGTCACTTTGCTTCCTCATTCTGCTGCAATTTAATGTTGAATTAGTTCCTAAATTAGTCACAGCTGAATGCTTGCCTTCTTACAACTGAGAGGTTGGATGAACATAAGGTTTACTCTTCAGCTAAATTCTAGCAACTAAGGCTCGTATCCTATATTCCTGCTCTTTGCACAGAGCTCCCACTGACATTGGTGGAAGTTCCCTGGTAGTAAAACAGGGAAGGAGTAAATTGTGAGATTCCTGCAGAGCCAACTGTAGTATTCTCTTAACTTCCAATGACCAGATGCGAGCACACGCTTCTCCTCAGCTCTGTATCGAATACATTAGCTTTATGGATGTTATTTTCCCTTTCAAAAAAAGTACTGATTTTTATTAAAAGCACTTCTGCTGAGTTTTGGGTGAGGTAGCACAATGAGTGCTGCTGTGGAAGAAAATGTTTAGACCAGTGCTACTGCTAGTGGACTTTATCCAAATTAACTCTGATGGAACTCTGATTCCTGTAGAGTGCTGATACTTGCATCAAGTTCTGTTGTAGTTCTCTCACTGAACTCGGGTCTCAGTGTGATATAATGTAGTATCTGACTCCCTGCCTGACTCTGATCTCTCCATTTTAATTTTTAAATGCCAATTAACTCTCTTCCTGATCTACTCAAATGTAATAGCAAGATTTGTAATGGTGGTAAGTTGCTACAGACATGCACAGGAGAGTTCCAAACCACTAGACTAGTGGAACTGTGGACAGTGAAAGTTGCTCCTGCAATGAACATTGTGTACCACGTTTGCGGTATACATATGCCAGAAGAAAGGCTTTCCTTTATCTGTAGTAGGTATCAAGTTGTGACCTTGCGGCTTCATTTCTGAAGCATGTTGAAGGTTTGTGTAGACAGGTTTAATTCTGTCTCCTTGACGCAGAGCCTGATGGATCAGGATCATTGCAAAAGATTGGTGTTTTGAGCAAACAAATGTGGCGCTGATCTGAGCTAGTACACAAGATACTGTCGGGGCTGGGAAAGAGTACGTTTTGTTAGTGGATAATGAAAATGCTGTGTTGGGTAAAGACATTTACTCAGTTCTGTTTGTGAGATCTAGCTTGATGTTGAAACTTATCAGTAAACTTTTAAAGTAATTTCTTACACAATTCAATGGTTTGCTTTTGAATATCTTCTTTGATTAAAGCCTTATGTCTAACTTCTAAAGTCTTCCTCTGACCAATAGAGGAACGAGAAAAAAGGTTCTTTAGTGCTACTGCTTGCTAGTTAGATATATTTAAATAGTAATTATTTCCTTCATATGCTTTACTCATTGAAGGGATGCCCTGATAACAGGAAAGAACCATTCTAATCAGGAGTAGGTAGTCCTTCATACAAAACCCCAACTCTCTGCAATATCAGAATCAGATGTTGTTGGAATTTGATCATCATGCTTCAGAGACAGTTTGAGGCTTCTGCAAAAGTTTAGAGCTCAAATCTCCCTTTTATGTCAATAAGAATGATATGTATAATTCTCCATTTTGACTTTGAAATGGCAACCCTTGTTTTTTTCCAGTTTGTAATATGCTTACAGAAACTTCTTTCCAACTTGGATGCTGATGCTCATCATTCATCCTCTTTCTGGGTTTGGGTTTTTTCTTTCAATTTACACTACTTTCCCTGTTTTTTAATCTATTGGAAACAAGTCCAAGCATTGCTATCAGATGCTTTCAGTCTTTTGTCACACAAAATAGATTTGATTTTAAAACTTGAGTTGCTGCTTGCACAGAAAGTAGATTAGTTCTTGGGGGATTTTAAAAATTAAAGAACATGGAAATGGCCAAG
Source organism: Psilopsiagon aymara (assembly GCA_024733675.1). Classification (NCBI taxonomy): domain Eukaryota; kingdom Metazoa; phylum Chordata; class Aves; order Psittaciformes; family Psittacidae; genus Psilopsiagon; species Psilopsiagon aymara. The sequence goes on from JANRGW010035370.1 coordinate 28,196, forward strand.
ATAGTATGGTTTTGAAAAGCACCTGCAATTTAAATGAGTTCTTAGTCTCTCCAAAGGATTCTTAGTAATCTTGTTTGTATACTACCAAATTAGCTTGCAAACAGAATTGTATGTTGTGTTTAAAAATAAAACATAAATATCACCACCTATATCAGCTGTTGTTTCCTGTTCTAATGTGAGAACAACTGTTTTCTTAATGTTGCTTGACATATCCTTAATGATTCAACTACTATTTCTGCTTATCAGTGGATAATAAGGGTATTCCAGGAGGTGCAGAATGCAAGGGAAATGGGTTCGGTGCTGAATCAGAGCCCTCTCATCTGTGATGCACGTTCAGAGAGCTCAGCATTGCAGAGCAGACGGACAGACTGAGTTCTATTTAAGCTTCTTTTCTTTTTGACTTTCAGTTCGGCTTTTGAGGAGTCTTAGGCCATGGATCCTTTCAGACATTATTTAGAGTTTCTACCTAACAGCTTCTCTATGGGTGCAGACAATGGGTCAATTCTCTGTTACCTTAAAGCCTTTGGCTTTATTGCAGCCAGATAAAGGAAACACAGAGGAGGCAGAAGTTGTACCATAAGGCTGTTCCATATACAGGAATATGGGGGACGCATTTTTCTATTTTAGTTCTACATGGAAAGACAATAGAATCAGGACTTGGTTCCTTGGCTTTTTTTTTTAACTATCACAGTTGAATTGCATGGGTCACTTAGAGACTGAGCAAAAGAAGTGGCAGATTTGAAGGTTGCTTTTCGCATAGTGTGCAATATATTAATTGCTTATACTTCAGTATTTCTTAATCTCTGTAGTACTAATGAGTTATGAGCGCTTTCAGTGGAGATGAAATATGAAGCTTTCCATCTCTGCTCAAAGCGTAGCTGGGTGGCTACTGGTTGCTTCCAGTGCTGACGAGCTCTAATAACTGTGATGGTGCTAGCTATGAGGCCACAGGATAACATCCACAATGTTTCCATCTCCTTTGTGCACATAATGAATTTGGAATTCCTGAAGATCATATTGGGCTACAGAGAAGGGATGTAAAATTTCAGTAGCCCTTAATCATGACAGACGATGCCTTTTACAATTTTGAGGGAGATGCATCTCTGAAGTAATTAGTCGAAATAAATTCATTCAAATGCACACTACTTCCTTTAATGAAACCATTAGCAAAGGGCAGAGGATTGAGGTTTCTAATTGCTGATAATGTGCCAGTAGCCAAATTTTCTGTCTTCTCTCCAGAAAGGTCTTGGGAAATTTGAAAAGGTTCCTTAACCTTTTTAATAATGGCTTTATATCAAAGCCACTTAGAATTCAGACACAGCAATAATGACCTACTGGAAAGAGAGAAACAGAAGTGAGAGATTATTATTTAACAATTGGTACATCAGCTCTGCTCTGTGTTAGTGCAGAAAACAGGAATATTGGTGACATTTGCCTGCCACACTTTTCCTTTTGGAAGATACAGATAATTTTGTCTGGTGAATAAGGATAATTTTATTTAGGATGGAAGAAGTAGGATAGGGTTGTTTCGAATACGATACATAGGTTATCGTGTCATCACTCAGTTTTGGAAAAAAGTGGGACTGATACAAAGGGATGGAGGGAACCACAAGAGGCCATGTGCTCCCTTTCCTCTTTTTCCTGACTCAAAGGACCTATGTTATTTCTGAACCATGTCTGCAACTAATTCTTCAAAGACATTAGGCTAGTCTGTGCATGTTCTTCTGCCACAGACAGCCTATTTTGTCAAGTCTCTATCACTTTTATAATAAAGATTGCCTTAATGTCAAACAAATCTTCCTTGCAGTTTAAGCCCATTACTTCAGGCCCTGTCCGTGAACATGGAAAGTAATTGATTCTTCCTCGTTTTTTGAAGACTTTTATGCATATGGAGACAGTAATCATCTTCCCCCATAATGTTTTTTAGGCTAAACAATGCAAATTCTTTCAGACATTCCTCATGGATCTTATTTTCTAGTCTTTAATTTATTCTCCTTGCTCTTTCTTAATTGTTTTCACTTGAAAAAGTTTTTCTTGGCAGTAGAGTGCTCAGAATCATAGTCTTTTAGCCGCAGCCTTGCTAGTGCTGAGTAGGAGCACCTCACGTCTTACAGGTGATGCTCCTCTTTATACAGTTTGTCACAGGAGGATTCTTTGGTTGATTTGGTTTTGGTTTCTAATCACAGCACTGTTCAATTGCTCACTTACATTCACTTTGTGATCTACTACTGGTCCCAGATGCTTATCTGAGAGTTGCTTTTCCTGTTGGATCTTCCCTGTCCTGTACTTATCAGATCAGCTGTTCCTACAGAAAAGAAGCAATCTGCATTTAACATTATTGCATCCCATTTTTTCAAACCCTATCTCCAGTACCAGATTTTAATTCTCTGGTGTTCTTGTGGTGCTGTGGTGTAGGCTAAGAGCTTAGCTGCAGCCTTGGCTGGTGGAGCAGCAAACACGATTTAGATGATGCTGCTGGCAGACTTGTCATCACCCAGGGTGCTGCCAGAGCACACTGAGCAGCTGGTCTTGTCCTGGTGATACACAGGGCTGGGGAATCCAGAGCACAGGATCATCATGCCACCAGAATGCCTTGTGGTCCTCTCTGCTGGGCTTCCCACTTGTCTTCTCTTCTGTATTGCTTAATATTTCACGTCATGTTGAGGCCACTGATTTCTCAGCACTGCAGACATGAGCAAAGCTGAGCTGGAGGGAGTTCTAGTGACTCCCAGGCAGTTTGTTGAAAGCTAAACCTGGATGATGAATTTATTCAGCTGCTTGTGGCACCAAAGTTTCACCTCATTGTATAATCAGGTCTCTGTTTTTATCCTCTTGGCAGTGGAACAGGGTTTGTTTCTTATTTTGTTTTGTGTGTATAGTTTGCTAATTTGTCTTGAACTTAGTAAATTAGCATTAAATGCAGATATATGTAAATCTCCATGCCACAGCGTAGGTTTTATATCAGAAACTTGTTTCTATTTATAGGATTTCTCTTCCTCTGCACCTGTCCCTTTAAATTAGATTTCTCTATCAGTATTACATATCAGTTGCTAAGGAAAAACTGGATCTGAATAGAATCATTTCAAAGCACAGCTAAGATAGCCTGAAAAGCTGCCCTGTCACTTCCACAAACTTCCTTCTGCTCCTTCGCCCTTGAGTCCTTAATTCGCAGTGTTTAACACCCAGAGTCACAAAATATAAGGCTTAAAGGGGTTGAGGCAGAAGATTAATTTAAAAGGACATGCAGCACTTGCAGTAGCCAAATACACAACAGAAAGTATCCTTAAACCTGCTTTTGGTGAGCTTACGTGGGTTGTTCAATGCTTATTGCTTTGGAAGTCTACAGAGAGAAGAGTAGTTGGGTTTTTGACCACGTTCATTTCACAAATGTTGAAATCTGGTTCTCTGCATCTGTTTCTGGGCTTATCAAAATGCCAATACATGGAAATAAATACTGGTGGAACAAGCTCCAAAAGCCATGCATTTCACTACAGCACCCTTGCTCAGAAATGCCATGTACCTGGCAGGATTTGTGTCGGGATGGCTGGTGGTGGTCTCCACCTTTGAAAGTGAGGAGTTCCCAAGAATGGCCGTAGTCTTTCCAATAATGTTATTTATAAGTTTGGCTCTGATTTACTATATTGGGTAGCTTTCTTTTCATGTATGCCATAGGAATTATTTAGAGTTCTTACTTCTCTAAGGGGTTTGGAGTTTTTTTTAGGTTTGGTGGGATTTCTTAGGAGAATGGTAGGAGAATCTGAGAAGGAATGAGTTTCCAAATGAAAATAAAATCTGACCAGGATTTCAGACTCACTAAGCCTGAATTGAAAACAGTATCAACAATATCCATGCCCCATTTTACTGCTGTTGACATCAGTGGCTGCAGCCCTCATGGCTTTGGTGCTGGGGATTTTGCTGAATATTTTATACACTTTATAGAATTGGAAGTTGGAGTAAACAGCTAAGTTCTTCCTGGATTGGAATCTTGGGAATACAGCTATGCTGGAACAGTTCAGGAGTTAGAAGAGTTAGCTTAGTTGATGGTGCGCTGAAGGGCTTTTATATGCCACGGCCCAAGTTTAAACTTCCAATTTCCTTGTTATTTTCCCTGCAGTTAATAGCATCACTAACTCCTTCTGGACTCCTTACACGGCTTCATTGGCCATATCAAAGGAAATTAAACAATCTTGAAACAGTTCCAGATGCGGAGTTCACAGAGAGGCTCCATTTTTACAGTGGGCTTAGATTCAAAGAGGAGTATTACTTTTGAGGCTTTTGTATCCTCTCCCAAACATTGCCAATCAAATTCAGTTTTGTAAATACTCTGAGCTCATGTTTTGGAAGGTAAATATTGGGAAGGTCCCACATACTTAAAATGTAGAAGCTACCTGTGTTGTATGCTTGCCTGGACTGAGTTTAGTCACACTGCTCACTATTTAACAGTGTGCAATGCAGCTTTGTTTGTGCAGCAGATAAAATAGATTTGTGTTACTATGTTTTACCAAGTTGCACCTCTTTGAAGATGAGATTAGGTCATTAGCTATTGAGAAATAATGCATCTTTCTTGAGTATAAGTCCAGTAGAAGAGCTTACATTTGCCTTTTGGAAATCTGTTTGGCCATCTCTGATCAGTGCTGTGCTTTGTTTTGTGTCCAGGACACGGAAATCCTGAACACCGCGATTCTCACAGGCAAAACAGTGGCAGTGCCCATCAAAGTGGTCTCCATTGAGGAGAACAGTGCTGTGACAGACATCTCTGAATCAGTTGAGTGCAAATCCTCTGATGAAGACGTCATTAAAGTAAGTTCATGCCATGTATTGGCTTCTGAAATTTCATGTCTTTTTATACACAAAAGGATAATAGCCTGGGAACAACCACTAATTCAATGCCTGTAAATTAATTATACTACTGTTTCAAAAGGAGAGGGTTTTTTATGAAGGGAGTTAGGTGCAACAGTACAGCCACCACACTGAGTTTCAGTAGAATTTCAGTGTATTTTATGTCTCTTAATTCTTACTTTTGGTAATGTCAACTCAAGTCTTCTGTGCACTGAGTTAGTTCATTGCAAAACCAGCTCTGCTGTTAGTTCTGCCTCTCCAGATGCTTCGTATCACCTTTCCAGCTGTGATTATCACCTCCACAGCTGCAGTAGTGGAATGGATTGGATGAGCATTCCCCAGCAACTGCAATGCAAAGTCATCCTGGTTGACGTCACATTCTGCTGAGAGCTGTTTTGAATTAACAGCTTGATCCTGCACAGAAGTGGCTAGAAAGTATTCACGTGACTGGTCCATCAATTCAGCACCAACAGCTTAATGTTGCATAGTAACAAACACCAGTGGGGTAGTATTGTCTTAAGGCAACCCAGCTCCCTTTCTGCTGTGACTATGTAGTGAAAGCCCTGAAGGAAATTCAGTTGTGCAGGGAATTAGTACAAAGACAATGCTCTGCATGAATCCTGTTTCACTTTTCACACAGGACTTCCATGGCACATGGCCTTTGAGCAAGGATGATTTTACCCGTGGTCTATAAGCCCTTTTGTATAGGGATTTTATTATATTACATTTTTTTACAGCATATAGTGCAGTGGCCTTTGTGATGATATTCTTTAGGCATCTTTAATATGCTATCAGCTCTCTTGATGTCTGGTGCACAAATACTATTGCCACAGTATTATGCATTACAGTCAGTTCAGTTTGCAGGTTCACGGAAAGCAATAAAACTCTGGTCAGTTTGCAGGATCTAACAGTTTGCTGCACTATTGTAGAATTTATGTAGAAGCATTTTTTATACCAGTAACCAAGTAGGTGGGAAAAATAGTCATACTTTGAACTAATGAAGCCATTATAGAAGACTTTTAAGAAAGCTGTCTGCTTTCAGTGGATCCCTCAGAGCCAAACAAATCTCTCCTATTTGCTGGAGCTTGAAGTGCTCCCATATATCAGCTGCTCTACAGAGCTTTTAATCTCAAAGAATTCCTGTTAACCTTTTTCCTGAGGTAGCCACCTAACTACAAATCAAAGTAGAAGCTGAAATTTAGGTTAGGGATCATCCTGATTGTAACATTATTGGAAACCACATTCCCAAGTAAGAAAAAATTCAAGATAGCATTCACAAGTTAAAAAAAAACAAATTCAGAAAAGAATTACTGTGCTCATCCAGATTAGCCATCTTCCTGAAACAGCTTGCAGAAGTTCACCAAATATTCCAGCCCCATGGGGATTTATTCTTTCCAACACTGAAAATGACCAGCATTGAGTTCTTCCATTCAGGGGGAAAAAATATATCTGGTGGCCATTTGTTATACATTACCAGATGATGCATGGGAAATGACAGCACAGTGATTTCCCAAATAAAAATCCCTCTGCAAAAATGGCTCCTTGGTTTTATAGCTCTGGAGCACATTGATCAAGGAGAACTGAAATTCACAAACCTTACAAAGAAAGAGAGTGTTCTTGCAGTAATTGCGGTACAGCCTGGACTATTCCAGATCTCCAGCAATTTGTTTGGAAGGAATGTTTTCTTGCAGCACTGTGTCCTTTGATTAGCACTTGGGACCCCGCTGTGCTCTTCTCTTATTTTCTACAGAAATAATTTATCTCCACTAAAAGGATTTCTTAAAATGGAGCCTTTTCGCACTAGTGGAACACTTCTAAGTGGCTTCTAGAAGCCTCCCTGTCTAGCCACTCTGAAGTGGAAGTGAAACAAATAACTGGAGGCTGACACACAGTGTTTATTGGAATCAGACAGAGAATTTTTTCAGGTGTAATTTCTTTCTCTTCAGAAATGTTTTGAAATTGCTCAGATAAATAGAGAAACTGTCTTCTGTGTGTTTAGAAATACATGCAGAATAGAGGAGTGCATCTGTGACATGACTGCTAACTGCTGTACAACACACAGCTACTTAAAAAATGGAGTTCAATGAAATGCTTTGAACGAAGATTGTATCATCTCATCATGAAGGAAAAAGGGCTTTTTTTTTTATCTAGAATGTTCCCATTTCCAGGAGATTTCTTTGCATGGGGAAATAAAGTTTGGGATTCAAGTCAAATTGAGATGTTCATAGTGGTTTTGATTTCATAAAGCGCTCAGAAAGCCTCAGATGGAACACAAAGGCCTTTTATCCGTAATTCATTTTGAAATTCCTCATCAAGCTTTTATGTTAAATTCTTTTAATATCTATCATCCTCCTTTGTCAAACCTGTTTTAGAGACCTTGTTGGAAGTAACCTTTCTGGTTTTTGATTGGTTTGTTGGGGGTTTTTTAAGTCCAGTCATCATAGATTATATCTGTTGGAAACAGATCATGCTGTGTCCCTGCCCATGGCAGGGGGTTTGGAACTAGATGATCTTAAGGTCCTTTCCAGTCCTAACTATTCTATGATTCTGTGTGTGTTTCCAGTTCATGTTCCTAAGCGTAGCTGTCACAGCAGAATCAAAACATGTTTACAGGTGTGAAAACCTGTACAATAATTTAAACCACAAAGTAAGAAAATAAAGGAGTTATTTATGGGACTCTGCATTAGGGGCTGTAGTGAGAGGGCAAGGAGTAATGGGTTCAAACTTAAACAGGGGAAGTTTAGATTGGCATCAGGAAGAAATTCATTAGT
>JANRGW010035371.1:0-31392 GCA_024733675.1 Psilopsiagon aymara
CCAGGAGCAGAGGGAAGAAAAAGGGGGAAGTGAGTGAACAAACTGCGTGGCTGATTTATGGCTTAAACCACGACATCATGTTAGCATACATGGCAAATCCCCATCACCTCAGAAAACATGGAGCTTGTTTTCAACATAACTTCAAACAGCAGCCACGCAGTTTGATGCTCAGTCTGTTCCTTCAGTACAGAAACCCCCCACTGAGGAAGTCAGTCACAGAAAATAACTCTTTCCACTCCCCAGCAATACCCTGCATTGTTTGAAGTTACATATAGTGAACAGAAGACTCTGCAGAGCCTGAACAAGGCTGTGCCTGTGTCCTTGATCCCTGGATGCCCAGGCAGGGGACAACTGGACAAGTGGTGTTTGCTGACCCAGTCTTGACCACATACTATCGCCCACAATCTCTTATTGTCCCAGACTGCTGTGTCTCATCAGCCTTGTAGAAATTCAATTATTTTGGAGACTTATACCTCTGAGACTCCTTTGAATTCAGCTGAAATTGGCTGAGGGAAAGAGACAAAGAGAGGGATGCAGGAAGCCTTCTCTCCTGAGGACATGGGCTATTAACTGTGGCCTCTCTCTGTGCATCCTCCCCCTCCTTTATCTCTTGGCAGTTGGAGATTAAAGACAACTTGTGCTCTGATAGAAATCGTCTAGGTAGACCACCCCTCTTTTCTGGGGAGGCAGCCCTCTGCACCTTGTGATCCAAATAGGCCAAAACTAAGCCCATCCCACTGTTCAGTACCAACCCTCTTGAAGTCGGAAGGGTGCCCCAGGACCTGAACTGTGATGCTTTATTCAGGATTGAGGAAGTTTGGGAAGGAAAGGGAGCTTCTGTCCCCCATGGGCTTGATGTGTGCCAGAGGCTCCCCTGCCAGGCTGGGCCTGCAGCTGTGGCTCAGCCGCTCACTGGCCCCTCCTGAATGCACAAACCGCTATAATTGCTGTGGTTTTCCTACTTTTTTCAGCTAGGCTGGCACTGCCCATTAGGTGGGATCACCCTAAGGAAGGACACACAAGAAAATGTGGGAAAAAGCCCTTTTGCCCAAAGCTCTTCACTAAGGGGCACATGGAGTTTAACACTGGTGGAGCCAGGAGCTCGAATGGCTTCAAACTGGATGTATGAGTCAGTGGTCTCCCATAAGAAACAAAACACTTTTTGCCAGCACTTCAGGGTTTGTTTTTTTTATTTTAAAGGAATAGAAACATAGGGAGGGAAAAGCCTCTCCTCAGCAGTGCTGCTGACCCACTCACAAGTTGCACATCAGCCACACTTTTCCTCCACGGCAGCAATAATGTCACCTCCCTCCAGCTCCTCTGGGCTCTGCTGACACATCAGTCAAATGCTCGCAGCAAGATTGCCACAAAATGTCTGTTGACAGGGACGACCCACAGCTGTGAGAGCTGTTACAGCAATCAGCATGAGCACACCGCAGGGGCAAGCACCAAGCTGGCGTCAGGCATTGGGCCTTGCGCCATGTTCTTCAGAACACTCTTCTGTGCAACTTCTCCCACTTCACTTCTGATGGATTAATTCCTCCCTGGGACTGCATCCCTGTGTTTGCTGTTATCTCTTTGCAGTGAAGTACCTCTGCAATGAGATATTTAAGCTCTACTGATATTGCATCTTGATTTTATTGTTTCTATGGAAGGTAAGACCTTTCTTTGCAAGATGCTTTTCTCTAGCTAGGGGTATGTGGTCCTCCATGGATGTGACCATGGTGCTGGGCTAAATACCCCTGAGGGCCAGGAACCACAGTGCCAGGGGGTCCAACTGGAAGCAAGGCTGCCCTTTGGTGTTAACAACCCTGGTTTGTATGTTAAGGTGAGCAATGTACATTCAAATATGCACATCCCATCTATCTGGCTTCCCCACTGCCCTTTCTAGTGTAAGATGTTGCAATGGGAGGGCCACGTCCCTTGGCTGCCAGGGTGCTGGGATGTTCTCAGGTGTGCAGAAGAAGGAGGTCAGCTCCATATCCTTTGCTGCTACTCACTCTCCAATGCAAAACCAGGATTCTCCATGGGCAGGGCTTGGATCCAAGGGGACTGTGCCCACCCAGGAGAGCCCAGGGTTCTCAATCAGGTTTGTTGCTGCTAGTCAGAATTGGCCTGGATCAGCCTGACAGTGAGTGATATATTCTCTGGTGGCATTAATCCACTTGCAGCTTCGCCCATATCAGCTTTGTGACGAAAGCTACCCTCCTTTGCTACATCCTCCTCCTCCCCAGGACTGACTCCTTGAAAACCACGGCTGGCTTTCAAAAGGTGGCAGTTGAAAGAGATAAGCAACGTGCCTGCCCATGAAAGCTAACCGTCCTGAATGAGCTCATGGGAAAATCTGATCTAACCTGCCTGTCTGAACAGTATTTATAAACACTGCTACTCCGGGATTAGGCAGCCCAGCCTGGCTGCACTGCTGTACTCACTAAAAGCAGCTGTTTATATTTCAAGCCTTCTGATGTAGCAGGGTTTTATAAAAAAGTCACAAGGTCACACTTCTTTGTTTTACTTTTGTTCTTTCCCCCCAAAGCCTCTAAAGGAACAAGCAGTGCCTCAAAACACTGCTGCCTCCATTATGTAAACATTTCAGGATGCTGCTCTCGTGTCCCCATCCCAAACCTCAGCAAACATCAAGATTTATTTGTATTTGGATCTGTAAAGGAAACCCGGATTCATTCTACAGACCAGAGCCTCACAGTGTAAATACCTACAGGTGGACACACTGAGTTGGTTTGCACCAGCTGATGAGCTTTAAATGGAATGGGAGGTCACTGCTTTGGGTCCACTTGCATGTGGGTATGGGGTCCCCAGCTCTGCTCCCCAACGGTCTGCCAAAGCAGCCCACTGACATGCATGCAACACTCAGTGCTTGCTGCCAGCGTTCTGCTGCATGTGGGACTAGGGTCTTCAATCAGCTCTGGCCACAGTGCATCTGCTGCCCCCCTCCTGGGTTGAGCCATTCAGAGGGGATGCCCCTGGGCCGTAGGTTTCAGGTGGCCTGTTTAGACAGGATTATGGGAAGCAGGTAGGGGATGAGGATCTGTTTGCTGAGCCCCAGAGGTGGGATTGCTGGGGGCTCTTTGGTTATTTTCTTTCTGATGGCTCCAATGTTCCTCCTCCTGCCTTAGGCTCTTTCAGGTATGTGTCTTGAGCTCTTGCTGCATGGGATGTTTGGTACATGACTTTTGTTTCTAAGTCTTTCAAAGCTGCTAGTATAGCTGTGCTGGATACCTATGGTGTGTTTTGCTCAGGGTCCTTCCTGCTCTCTTGCTGTACATCCAAGAGGCTCCCATGCCTAGGGATTTCTCCCTCTCTGCCCGAGCAGCTCAGTGGAGTTCTATGCTGCTGCTTTTGTGATATCACAGGAATGGCTTTTTCAGCTGATGTTTATTGTAAAAGCATGCTGATCCTCTGATAACAGCCTGGTAGAAATGGAAACCCTGGCTGTTTTATGTTACTTGCCTGTCAGCATTTTCACTAGATGAGACTGAAGGTTAAAGGATGTTCACTTAGGACTGTATGTGTGGGATACTAGAATAAAGTTAATAATAAAAAATTAATTATTAATATTGCACTTTGCTTTAAGTATTTGCTTTTGGGTTTTGTTTTTTTTTTTTTTTTTTTTTTTACTATTCCTGCAACCCAGCTAGCTTTTTGGGGTGGTTCGTTAGCCACTGCACTGGGGCTGGCATATTCTGCTGCCTCTTCCTCTGACTTTAAAGGTGGCTGCTAGAGAAACTGCTCTGGTTGCCATGTTCCTTTATAGAAAAGCTTTCTTTAGTTCCTGTCTCATTGCTTCTTGCTGCCTGAGACTTACCCCTGGGACCAAGCTCTGTAAGGACTTGCATCATTTCTGTCTTCCTCACCCCTCTTTCAGGTTACAGAATTTACATTTTTATTGAACAAGCAATTACCTCATTCCTGGCTTCAGGCTACTGCTTTACATAGGAAAATACTGTGGTGCCACTCTGTAAATGATATATTATGAGAAATGTACGAACTCCCTTCATGATTTAGAATTGATAGCTCCCCACAAACTTTGCATACAGCCTAAATGCATAAACGCAACCAAAGAGTGATCTGAGGACATGGATCCCGATTCAGTGTGACATTTGCTTCCCACGGTATTAGGTTTTCTGGGACTCCACCCCAACTAGCTACAGAAGAGATGCTGGGCTCCCATAGCTGATGATGGGCAAACTATCCCACTGCCTATATACACACACCCCCAAGAAAATCCATCAAAAAGCCTTGCCCTTCTCCAAAAGCTCAACCTTTTCAGAGTTCACGTTACTGTCTTTGAAAAGGTAGTTTGGAAAACCATTCCTAACTGAAAGGCAAGGCCAAAGAGGAAACGTTTTGCTGAAAAATGATTGCTATCTCAAAAAACGGCTCTCCTGTGCCTAGTTTCTATATTTAAAATTTTATCAGAGAGAAAAAACTATTTTGTGGCAAAGCTTCTGTGCAGAAATGTTGATTGGTTCAGTGCAGAAGTCAGAGTTGCATCAGAGGGTAGCCCTTCACTTAGCCGTGTTCACTGAGTATTCCAAAAAGCAAGCCTCTGATTAATTTTCTTTCACTAAAAAATACTCTCTATCACTTGCTGAGCTGTGCCTGGCAAATTTCAGGCTAACAGTTCTGTATGGCAAAGCTGGGCTGGCACTGAAATAGGGCTTTACATTGAAAAGGAACTGCGACCTTCTGTCCTTTTTCTATTGAATTTTTATGATGGATGTAAATCCATGAGGTTAATTGTCAAAATGGGTCTGAAGGGCTCATTTGTCATAACCCTATACATGCATATGTTTGCTCTTCTCAAGTAGGGATAATGTTCATAATTTGCAGCCAAGATTAATAGATCTTAAAGCAGTTATGAAACGTGTAAGCTTGCTTGATGCAACCCTCCTAAAAATAATTCCCAGGATTAAAAATCACTGTCAGAAAGCCAACTAGATGGTAAAGCTAATAACCTCTGCCAGAGCCTCAGGCATAGGTTGCTACCTAACAAACAGTTGGGTTTTGTGAACTTTTGAGAGCAAACATCTACAGTACAACTCATGGATTAGTAATACTATGATGCAACTTAGTGACATTTTAGAAGCAGTGGGGGGAAAGTCAATGCATATATCTTGCAGTTATTATCTACTTGAAACAGAGCACTGAGTGTAGTCTTAGAGGCCTTAAGGTTTTGGCTGCTTTAGAGCAGTAGTTTTTGTAACAGTTACATGCTAATGCTTCCCTTTGTGAGGGTAATCCTATTTTATAATTAATTTCCATTAAAAATCATACCACCCTCCTTCCCCATAATCTAACAATACATTTGCAATGATGAAGGCTGAAAATGAGCTTCATTCTGCTTATTACTGAGGGGTCTGTGTATGCTGGAGCATGAAAATGGGCCTGTCCTGCACAGGGGGTTCTTCAGCAGTGGGAAACCCCTTTCTTGGTCACTGAAGTTTGTAAGGGTTCGAGAGCTGTGAGAAGGCACAGGGCTCCCTGTGAGAATGGGATCAAGTTATAGGATGGGCTGTAAAGAGTCTCTAGAGTCCCTGCTCCACTGTGGACTGCAAACGGGACAGAGGGTACTGGTGGTCCTGATGCCCTCCTGCAAGGGAGTCAGCCTGGGCAGGTGGGTGATAACTGCAGCAGGGTTTTGCTGTTTGGCTGCTTGGGTCCAGAATAGACATGTTCAAATGTTCAGCAAAATGTTCAGAAAGGGAATTTTCTCTCTATTAAAGAAATAGCATCAGGATGAAACTGTCATTCATTTCATCCTCATGGGTCAGTCTTTTAAAATCTAACTGAAATGGCTACCTGGTAGGGAAGCATGTTTTAGTATAATAGCTCTTAAAAGTGTGTTCAGAAACATCAGCCTAATGGATATCCACCTACATGAGTTTTTAGATATTTTTAAAATCAAAAATCCTTGGACAAACTAGTCTAAAATCGGCTCTAAGCTCAGGATAAAAGATGAAAATTGGAAAATGCATTCAAAGCTTTCATAATTGAACATTTCTTGATTCCTGGTACAAAGAAAAGAAATGGAACCCCCCAGTTTTTGGTCCTGCAATCTGGGGTGAAATGTCTCCAAGAAAGCTGAGAGTAGAGATCTTAAAGAAGTTTTTGCTTTTAGTAGCTCACCTATTGCTCATCTTAGCATGAGGTCTGCAGTTGAGGAAGCTATGCAGTTTGTAATCTTCTGGTCTGTTGGTTTAGGTGGGGCTGGGCTTTTTGTTTCTTGACTGTTTGGGGGTTTTTATTCTGGGAAAAATGGTTTTAATGAAGGGCCAAATTTTCTACGACACTTGATTGCAACAAATCATCACTGTCTTGTAATGCTCCATCTTGATACAAACATGAGAATGCAAAGGCTTTTGGGGGTGGAATTGTCTCTTCTGCACTATTTTTCTCTCTCTTCCTTTCCCCCCCTTCCCTTCCAGAATCACTGATGCATCTCTAATAGGAAAAATGCAAAGTGTGCAAGTTGTCTTGGCACTGTGGCTCAACATCTTGTCAAGTTGCACTATTATGCAACTATTATGTTGACTTTGTTACCCAGGGAGAGTGCATGAAAAATTCCCAGAATCACTGTTCTGGTTCGGGCAACCACAAAAGCAATTCTCCTTTTTTTGTGGGCTGTGGGGAAAGATTGTCTACAGAGACAGGCATCTTGGAGCGTATCAGCTGGTTTGACTTTTAGCTGTATGGAGATAAACCAGTGGCATATTGCAGACCTAATTGTGCTCAGACATAGCTATTGTTTCAATAGCCCACTTTTTTGGGTGCAGAAAGAAAAGAGAAAGAGCTGCAGAATTCTGCTTCCAAAACCTGACTGTGTTCATTGGTCATAATTATCTTATAAAATGGGAGGGGATGAAATAGGGAAACTTGACTCAATTGTTTTCAAGACTTCTGAGGCATGAATTCCATTATTTTGGTATTTTGTGGTTATGCCCACTGAAGTATGAAGTCCTTCAGCTACATGAGTCTGTCCATATGTTTTTATTTTAAGCTATTTATAGAGCTCCACTACTGTGGTAGCTGTGCCTTTCTCAATCTATAGTTCAGCACATCACTCTGAACTAGTATTGGTGATAGCCCCACTCTTTGCACAAACGGAACTGAAACAAAGCATACACATTTGTGGAACCTGTGTGTGGGAGTTCTTTCTCATTTAAAAAAGCATATTTATTTCAGTATATGTTTTATTATCATGTTTAACCTATTTGTCAGGTCTTGAGGAACTTCAGCATGAAGATTTGCAACCATTAAACCCTATCCCAGAAGACGAAGCTGATGCTGCAGTGCTTATAGCTCCCACCTGTCTCATATCACACGCATCCTGTAACACAGACTTAGTGCAGTCTGCTGCGGGTAAGAAATGGGACCCAGTCCTTTCCAGAAGCAAAAAGTCTTTGGCAAAAGCAGACAAAAAAGCTCAGCAACAAAGCAAAGACCTTCATGCTCCCTTTTCCACTTGGTTACAGAAGGATTCATAGACGACCTAAGGCTAAATTCTTTGGTCAGAGAAAAAACTTGCTAACTTTTTCTCATTGGCTGTTTTTTTTTGTAGTGGTGCTTCATGAAAAACAAGGGTGCTCTCTGTTCTACTTAGCAAAAGCAGCAGCAAATCACTAGGCTGTTAAACTGCTGGTTGTTGGTTTGCTTGCACAATGTATACCTGCTGAAAATGCTACCTTAGGTCAAAATGAAACTGAATAGTAGAGCCATTTGACTGCTAAGGGACAGAAAAGGCATGAAGAATAATGCAGCAGCATATTTGAAAACACTTGTTATAGGCCTGGTTGAAAAAGTATTGAAGTTAATAGTGATATCTTCAATGGATTTGGATCGGGCTTTTACAGAAAAGCATTTGGGCTCATTCTATCGTTGCTTTATATATGAAAGGTCTGTGTTTTGATGATTGCAACAGACGGGGCCTCAAGAGGCTTTACAAAAGTCACTTGCGCATGAGCAGCAGCCTGGTCATGCTCTGTTGGAGCAGGGGCCTGAGATGATACTTTGGGGATCATTCCCTGCTCCCTGCTCTCAAACCTTGCTTCAGCGATTCTGATACTGCAGTGATTAGAGTCCCTTAGAAATTTGCATGGTTACAGTTGTTCCAAGCTGTGATGTTGACACACTAGTTTCACTATTAAAGTTTGCACATGAGCAGTCAGTCCTCCTTTATCTAAAAGATATGCCAGACAGAAAAGGACTCTGAAACTATTCTTGCCTCTGTGGTGCAAATCATTTGTGTTCGGGCATTTTAGTGCTATCTCACAGAAGGTCTTTAGAGTTCCAAGGCCTGGTTGGTTATCAGAGGTGAATCCTTGCCCCCAAAGCCCTGCAGTAGCATCCATTGTGTGATTCGAGTGGGAGCTGGATGCTTTAGGCAGGACTCTGGATCATGGCTCAGCACCCCGTACTGCAACCCTGGAGATTTGCTGTGCCAGGGAGCATGGTACGCAGGCACCCCAGCATCTCTGCTGAAGTGACCCTGGGTCCAGCCAGACCTGTCAGGCTGTTGGGCATTGGCTGCATAGTACCTGAGGAACCTTGTTGTGCTGGTGTCTGGAAGGTGCTGAGGGAAAAACCCATCTGTCTCTGTCAAGTTGTCTGGCTAATTCAGACTCCCTGCTATACAAAAATGGGGCATCTCCTCCCGCAGCTGAGCTGCTTTGGAGCCAGCCTTTGGCAGGTCACTGAATTGGGGCAGATCAGTTTCCCAGAGCTTGAGGTCACTTTTCATAGAGCTAGTTTCAACTCACACAGTGGGTTGCTGTGCTAGTCTGCAGCCAAGATAAGCCACATATCTGAAAGTTCCCTGCTGTAACAATACATGTTTTAATACTGGTGTCAGTGTGTCCACATAAACATGCACTTGCTGCACTGCTGATTTACCAGTACCTAACCCAAGACCTCCTCTCCCTGTCTTTTGCCTGTAATACAAGAAAGGTAGGGCAGATGGTCAATGAGAAAAAAAAATCTGAGGTACCTTCACTGTATTGTTAGCTGAGGTCACCTTGCCTTTGTTAAGGTCTCATCAAGATATCTATCTAAAGGTAGCATAGTGCTTCTGCAGGGAAGACAGATGTCCTTGCAGGATTTCATTAGACCAGAGAGGTTCTAACACCTCTCTGCCCTGCTCTCACTTTGTAAAGGAAAATTTTCCACATAAAAAATCTGGTAGCTCTTCCCCTGAAATATTTAATTCCTAATGAGTAAAGCTTTAGAGAGAGCCATAAACCCCAGATAACACAGCTTTTGGGATGCTGAGGTGATGCTGTGGCTGGCTCACAGTGTGAGTGTGGATTACACCCTGGTGTAGCAAAGCATTAGAAACTCTCCAAGGAGAGCACCCTAGATTCATATTTCATGTGGTTTAAGGCCGGAAGGGACTATTAGATCATTCAGCCTGACCTGTATAATGCAGGTCGTAACATTTTGCTGAATAATTTCTGCTCCAGTCTTGTAACTCCTCTTTGAGCCACAGTGTACCTTAGAAAAGAACATGTAGTTTTAACTGAATAAATCCAGAAATTCAGTTTAGGGCTTTCTTATTAAGTGGTAGTTTGGTTTTGCAGCTAATTTCTCTTGTTCATATGTGATGAATAAAATAAATTGTACCTTGTTTCTAAGCTAAGTTTCCAGACCTGAGATCTCGCTATGCTTTTGCCTCCTAGAAAAAAAAGCCATCTGCTATCAAAAATATCTTTTAAACATGAAAGCTTTAGCTATGAGTTACAAAACCCTGGAGCTCAAGATCCTGATCACTTCATCTGGACACAAAGAAGAGAACGTTTCTGTTCCTTAGATCTCACTTCATTTTCTGTACATTTATTATGCCTGCAGAACAGACTAGGTATTTTTGGAAATTAATAAAATATTGTCTAATACATTAGCAAACATGGCTCAAATCCTGTTCTTCAGTCAGGTGGAGGAACTGCCTCCTGCCTTGGTTAAAGAAAACATCAGCTGAAACAAAAATTGATATTAGAACATTGCAAAGCATTTCATCAGATCTCAGAAACAGTTGAAATTAGCCTTGGGCCAGAAGCAGAGAGAGCTTGTGAACCTCAGCTCATGGTGGCAAAAATACAGCTGTGAGAAATGCTGCTGTTCCTCCTCCCATGACAACTTGCACCTTTCACCACACTCCTCAGAGCCACCCACTCAAGGATGATGTGGAGGGAGACAAAAGCAGAGCGAAGCAGCTTACATTGCCTGTCACCACTCATTTTCCCTGGGGAATGATTTGGTTGTCCTTCACCACTTTTCCTCACTTTTAGTGTGTGGGGATGCAGGGTGGCATGAGAGTGTCTGAGACGTCCTCGATGCAAGCTGCCTTGTGTTGTCCTTGAAGGACTTTTGGGGTTATTTGATACTAAGGCTGCCAAGAGGAAAAGTAAGCATCAAAATAACTCACATCTCATCTGATAATGTTTGTTGGAGTGGGGAGGAGTGGCATACTTTTGCTAGAGCAAGGCATCTCCATTGGAAGCTCTCTGCTGGTAAAGTGCTCCTGACACAGAAGCATTTACAAGGGTCCCTTAAACTAAATATATAGTGACTGCAAAATCATGTTACTGCATCTCACAACTTCTGTTCTTAAATCATCAAATGGAGCTGCTTGCTGCAGCTATGCTAAAAACATTAAGTGTGGGCCTGAGTTAATTCAAGAGAATCTCTGTCTAGGTGGTTGGTGCATCTGGTTAGTCACCACAGTGAGAACTGAACTGTGAGGAAGAGCTACATGATTAGCAAGTTTGTTTTCATACAGAAAGCAAATTCAGAAAGAGTAAGGGTTACACACAGGGTTACCACATAACTATCATCTCTGATAGTTATGCAACAGATGCTACATACCTGCATAACTACTTTGATGTTTAGGTCTCCTCCAATAGGCTGTTACTGATATTCTCAGCTTCCTATTTCAGTTACCTACCCTCATTTTCCTTTTATTTTGCAAGTTCTTCAACTATGCCTACACTATAGGAATGTCCTCTTATAGATCGGGGACTGCTGTGTGTTGTACAAGAAGAAGCTGGTCAGGAGTGAAGCACCTATATATTGTTCGGTTAGCACCAATACTTGGCCATGAGGGTTTCCATCAGTGAGCCAAGCACCATTGCATCTTCAGCCCTCCATGTCATACTGTTCCTATGCCATGGGCTAAGGGGGTAGTAAGAGATCTGTTAAAAGCATCCCCTCCACTTAGCATGTTCCCATTCTAAAGCAGAGAAGTCCTTGATGGCTTTTTTGGATGTGGTCATCATTCTTTCAGCTTTGAAAGCAGACCAGTCCCCACTGGCAGCTCTTAATATCCAAGTTGCTCTTTATTTGTTCTGGCTTAGCCTCTGCTTGCTTATGTATAGCCCTTCTGAAAGAAACCAAACCAAATGGAAGTTGGAGAGAAAAGAAAAGTGATACCGTAATTCATAGGTGTGATGAAAGGTACTGGGGAAAGTGAAGAGCAAGCTCGATTGGAGAGCTCTTACCATAGTTTTGTGACAACCCAGTATAAAGGAAATATGCCTCTTTTTCTTGGCTGCTTGTTCCTGCCTCCTTCTTTGTTTTGGCACAAAAGATGACGTAGCTGGGGATTGGAGTACTGATCTAGCTGAAAATAAACGTGAGCCAGCAGTCAGCTAAGTTGCTGGCTGCAAGTTGTGACCAATCTGTACAGAGCTTGCTAAATAGGTGGAAAACCTGATGTCAGATCTTCTTGTGGAAGCAGTCATTACCTATCCCCCCAGCCATGCTGCTTTCCCTGGTAACTACATGCAGGAAAGCAAGCCAAGGTAGGAGTCCATGACTGTTTCGATAAACCAGGCTGATCCCTTGCCAAGTCATCTGATGTTACTTAGTTTTATCTTCACATTTATTTTACAGCCAATTTCTATTGTATGCCTAATGAAACCATAGTGCTGCTGTCTGCTTTGGCAATTGTCTTTGCATTGACTGGCATGTTGGCAGATGATTGATGGCCTCAAGCTGCTATGTAGAGGACCCAACAGTGGCAGTGCTTGCAGGGCTGTTGCAGGTGCTTTGATGTTGCTAACCTGGACTGCTGCATTAACATTAGGCTGTAATCTATGCAAACATAAGTGCCATTGATTTCATTGAGGTGGCTACCCTGTAACCATCACTCACATCTGAATGCTTCTCAATATTAAATTAGGCATTTCTCTTATCCCACTTGCAACAATTTCTTCCCAATGAAAAGGCCCATCTAGCACTTGCAAAAGGGTGGTTTATGTGGATATTTGTTTTCTGTAAGTATATAACAAGATATCCATCTAGATGTATAATAAACACCTCATGAAGCAGCTTGACTCTACATGGAGATTTGCAGCTGTGTTTACATAGCCTGACACTGCAATATCCGTACATCATCCATTCCTCAAGGAAGTTTTGCTTCTCTTTTATCTCTTCTTGCTGTTTAGAGGCTCTGAGTTAGAATTTACTTTGCTCCCCCATGACAGAAGCTTACCATCACCCCACTGCATCTGCTTCTCAGCAGATGTTGTGGAAACATGACAGCATAATAAATTGTTGTGCTAACTTGATCCAAAAGCACTTGGAAGAGGTGTACTTGGAAGAGGTGTGCTTCAACTTCAGCATTGCTGCTGTGAATGCGACTTGAAACAATGAACATCTAGGTCAGGTTTAGACCTTGCTTCCCTCGTGCCAGCAGGCTGTGAGTCTCTCAGTCTTCTTGACTAGAACCATGCTTATATGAGACCATTAATATGCTTTTCCGTGAACCTCTCCAAAGATGCTAACAAATTAGCTAAAGTGCTGTTCCTTTTCTGCTCTGCTGGTATCCTTTTTTATCAAGCAATGGGTTCTGCGAAAGTCATCAGTGGAAAGCAATTCGTTGTCTCTGTGGGTGGCATGGTGCTGCAGGCACTGAGCTCAGACCTTTCAAAGGAATTCCTACCTTCTAGTTTGATTAGCAAGGCTTTGACTTGCTGGGGTTTTCTGAACTTGCTCCAGGAGCTCAGTTAGGTGGAACTTCCTTGTTACTCCATCCTGCTCTCTTCTGTATTGTCTAAGAAGGAATTAATTTGTTCCTTTGTTATGAATCATGCAGGGCCAATGGAGCCTGTGACTGTACACATCCTAAGGATACCTAAATAACATAATTTGACTACATATGCATGTGTACATATGCAGAAACACACATGTCTCTACTACTGGAAGTTTCCTGAAGGTGGTAGGAAACTCCACAGCTTACACTTAGTGCTCATGATTACAATACGCATTGCAGTTGCAGTAGGTAGAAAATCCCTTCCCCTTGTGCTGGGCATCTTCTACGCATGGTGGCAAAACTGTTCCTCTCCAAAGAGCTGGTATGGGGTTTCCTTCACACGGTGTCTGTGGAAAGTCGTGCCTCCTCCGCTTTGCTGCCGCTGTTATCCCTGGCTGCAGCAAGGCAGAGGAGGTGCAAGGATGGAGGGCAGGAGCTCTATCAGAGGCTGCTGTGCTGCAGCCCTGGGCATCCCTTCTGGCAGTTGTTCTCCAGCTTGATGGCAGCCATCTGGAGGTCTCTCTGTGTGGCTCTTGGGGGGGGTAGCACGAGCCACGGCTGAGGCTAAAGCTCTGCCTGGTTTCAGCAGTGGCGATTTGCAGCAGATCTAAGTGGAGCGTGAGAGCTGACTGTCTACTCTTCTTCCCAGCCACCACCCTCTGAGCTATACAAAACCCTGGGTCATGCACACTCTGGGGGTCCTTGGGCTGAAGCATAAAAAAGCAATTGAGCTTGGTGTGCCTGATTTTGCTACCCTTTGTACTGCACATGAAAACTTGGTGTACAGGCCTCAGGCTTTGAGCGAGTGGGATAGAAAAGCTGTGTTTGTTTGCGAGCAATTCTGTGGTACAGAATTACACTGTGGGCTTCCTCTGGAGATCACAGAATATTTCACAAGTCTTCTAGCCTCATTTTCACAGACAGATGCTGTGATGAAGAGAGGGGATGCTTACCCACAGGTGGATAAGACAAACTCAGCAGGCTGTTTGCCGAGATTTAAATCTATGTGTTATATAGATTGAAAGAATAAACTTTCCCTTAGCCTAATGTAAATAGCTCTTCCATATGTTTGGTCTACTCATCAAGCATGTTTTCAATTACACCTATTATGCTGTTAATGCTCAGCAATGTTTGTAGAAAAAGCTCAGAAGGAAAACGGTGCTTCTGTCCTGACCCAGGCCTGGGATGTTTCTTTCAAGTTCTCCAGAACTGCTTATCAGTCTCTAGAAATTTAACTGATTCTTTTTCCTGTTCAGGAAATGCCCTGTAAGAAAGAATTGTCCATCCAAGTGGTTTACATCTCGTAGTACAGATTACAGGGGTTGATTCAGAAATTGCTTTATTCCAGATGCATATGCTTGATTGTCCATATTTCTAGAATTGACAAATCTGTGTTCTGTAGTAGTTCCTGGTGTGTCCTGGAGGTGAAGGTGAGAATTTCTGAATCAACACTAAACCAGCATTATGAAAAGGGAGCACATTGGAGAAGCAGCTTCCACCACAGCTACTGTAGGCTGTCCTTGCTGGCACCATGGGTTTGTTTTCATAGTGGCAAGGTTCTGAACAGTGATATTTTGCAGTGTGGGTAGGATGGCTCAGTTGCTCAGGGTAATGAATTTTGGCTGCTCTCAAATCTCTATATGACTGTGTGTCTGAGAGGGTACGTGCTGCTCATGTGTCATGGGCTTTCTCATCCTTGCTGAAGCATTGTAGGATGGGTGTCCTCACTTTTCCCACAGAGCATTCTTTAAAAGACAATTGGGCAATGTGGAAGTCACAAGAAATGTTGCAGAGTATTTCCACCAAGATTTCCAGCAAAATCCTTCTCCTGTGCTTCTTCTTTAACTATTCTAATGTAGTTTGAGGTTTTTCTGCTTTTGTTGTTTTCATATTTTTCCAGTCCTCATTTTAAGCCAGGTGCTGTTGTGACCATTCACACATACGTGTGGCAGACAGGACCATGTAGTTGAGTACTTGCATATGCCTTCATGCTGCTTTCTGTAACAGTAAAGTGTTTTCTGTACATTGATCAGGTGGGGATTCTCTCTTCACTCCTTTCTGGTGTGCTCTTCCCTCCTGCCCTCCTGTCACCTACTCAGCAGAGCTGTGTGATCTCCCTTCCCACTCTGATGCACACTGTAGCGGCCTGCCAGCTAATCTCTCTGAACTTGTTCACACTGCTGCAGCCATCTTTGCTAGAGGAATAGCAGGCTGGCAGCCCTCCAGTCTGCTGCTGGATCTGGGCCAGCTATTTATTGCAAAACTTCTGTTCCTCTTGGACTTTGCAGCAATCTTCATCCCCCCGTGCGATTTGCCTAGTACCAGGTAGAGAAATCCAATAAAAGCCCCTGGGAATTTGCTCTGTGCTCAGCAATATATAGTTGCTACTGGCTCAAATCCTGCTTCTTCTACAGCAATATACAGAGCCTGTAAAGCCAATAAAAGGTACTTTAACTTGTGACTGCTAATATTTTGGTGGGACTGTGTGACAGGGAAAAAAGTTACTTATGGTGGGAATAGAGCGGGGGTCTACATGTGAGAATCAGTAAGAATCATTGGGAGACATGTAGAAGAACAATAATTTTACTCTTTGCTTCACTTTTGAACCAAGACTTAATTTATTTCTTTCTTGTGCATCATAAAGACTTTTTTTCCTTTACTTATATTTATTAAAATGAGCCAAACAAGCTGCATTTCTCTGTTGTTCACTCTAGCCTTTGCTGCTGCACCCTATGCAAATGTGCCCACAAAATGGGGCTTTTTGCCTACCCTTGTTAGTGCAAACAGGTTCAGAGGGGCTCCTCACTAAATCATCCCCAAGGCAATGGGAGCCAGTACTTTTGATGCATGTCAGTTAACTAAGTGCCTGTACACCAGGTTGCCGAAATGGTGTTTTCTTTGCACAGGAAAGAAACATCTGTCTCAATAGAGCTCCTCTGACAGAAGAAGAAGTGTACATACGAGCTGTTCCTCAGCATGAAAACTGTTGATTGCTGATCTATGTTACCCCACACACAAGCCACTGCTTGTTCATATGTATTTTAATGTGGAATGTGGGAAATCAGTCTGAGGCTGAGCTAAAATGCAAACCTCTGAAGGCAGCAGGGCAGCTGGAACAACACCTTAATCCTGCATTCCCTAGTGGCATGTAAAAAGGTGACCCATAGCCGAGAAGGCAGATGGCCTAACAACTTCAGTGCACTAATCTTTTCCTTTTGCAAATGTGCATGCATTAGGTTGGAGGAGGATCCACTTAATTCCTGCAGCTTTCTGTATCCAGCCCCTGTGGCCGAACAGCCTGGCAGTTTTTGGGGATTGATGGTCTTCTTAACAGAGACAAAAGGCCAGCACTAAGGCTGGCCACAAAGCTGCTGTTGTCCCCATCCTGAACCAGGGGTTTGCTAAGAGCCTGCAGACATGATCCCCAGTTGTCCCTCTGCCCCATGGGCCCTAGGTTGGGTCCACAGAAAGCTTTGTTGTCTGCCATGGCACAGGGGTGCAGCACTGTCTTGGTGCATTGGCTTCTCCTGCAAGCACCAGGATGGAATGTTTTTAGGGTGCCCTTGGGAGCACCTGTGTCCCACTTGGGTTCATACTGTTTTAGCACCTTTTACTGAAGCTGCGTTAACAGTCTTGCCCCAAAAGCTGTTTGCAGGGAAGACAGTTGGCACACCTCTGTTGCTTCTCTTCCTGAGCTGTAGTGGTGGGGTCTCATAAGGAGCATCAACATATAAGGAGGGAAGCTGGGAATCATTGCAGTGCTGTCCTTCTTGATCATATCTTATCATGATCTTGGACCTTTTAAATGAAATGTAGCAATTACCCCTTCTGTTGCCCTTGATAATGGTTTATTAGTAATTGCTGTGTTTATCTATAATTGCCTGTGTTAATAGTGTCCATTGATTGGCAAGGTTCAGCTTGAGGTTGATTTTGGCTTTGGTGGGAAGGAAATGGCTGTTTAGTTTGTCACTTCTGTCTTCCTTAATAATATGTTTCAAGTCAACTAAAGCTACAACTGAGGATGAAGCAGTTGTATTTAGAATGCTGGACTAAATCTGGCTTTCCGAATTAAGCTTAATGTGTCTCTCTCAAGCCAGTTCCATGCTACAAAGGTCTTCCAGAAGTATCTAGAACCCCCAGGGAGTACATGCTGCATTATTCAACCATGCTTTGAGGAAGTGAATTGTCTTCAAGAACATGCCCATCACTGTGAGCTGAATTAAATAATATCCAAGTACCAAGTAGCCTGCATGAGGAAAGAGGTGGTTCCTTGGTTTGATGTTTTTATAGAACCAGCCCCAATGTCATCCTAATCTAAGAATTTCTATTTCAGAAAACCTAGGCAGAGAAAGAGGTAGGGCAACTGCACAAAATTTGCTATTTGTCCCCATTGCAGGATAGAAGAAACAGCGTCCCAAAAGAGGGCTCCATGGACTGGTTTCCTGACAGAAAACAGTGTGCCCACTTGTCCCCCAAATAATATGGGAATCAAAAGAATTGCTACTCAGGTATTTACCAGAGGTGTTTCTGGATCAAAACCCTGCTAGAGCTTGTGGTCAGGGAGTTTCAGGTTTAGATCTTGATTCTTACCATCACATTTCTCCACTGAGTGAACCTGCTTCTTCAAAAGTGCTAGAGTTTAGGGTGTGTTAGGAGGAGTGGTTTCTCGGGGCAGAGAGGAAGATAAAGGCTGTACAGAAGGAAGTGTAAAAAACTGCATGAATGCAGATGCTCTTTATCACATACTTCTACATCCATCTTTTAAGTCTACGTTAGTTCCCTTGCATAGCTAGATACAAATTTGGGACTTAAACCTGCAGTAATTTAGCATGTATGCTGCATGTGTACATAATGTCTGATGGGCACTTCTGCTGTATGCAAACCCGTAAACCTTTCAAAGTTCTGCCCTCCAGATTTCCCTCCCAGGTTATTGGAACAAGGTGACCCTCTGTAGTTACTAATTGGGGTGGGTGACCTGCTTTATTTATGGGATTGAGGAGGACCCAGCAGACTGATGACTACTGGAGTGGCACCTGGGAGCAACTAGTTTAAAGCCACTGTAAGTTAGCTTTTGTTTTCTGCCTGAGATGACCCAGAGAACTGGGAAGAATTTCAACCACTTGTCTGTAGCTTGGTGCATCCTGACTGTAACACGCTATATCCTGTCCTGCTGGGGAGGGGAGACAGCTCAAAGCTGTTCCTTCAGGAAACAGCCGTGTGCAGTCATGATGTAAACAACACAATGCACATTACTTTTGAGCAGGCGCCACTGGCTGAAAAGACTCTTTAGAAATATTTTCCCAGTGTTTATAGTAACAACACAACACTACAAATGGAGAAGATGTAAGAGTTGAATTTAACACGTATATATTTGATGGTCTTTTTGCATGTTTGCTTTCAATTCATGTGGGGGCTATTCAGTGAAATTTGGCTTCCCTTTCTACCCACTTGTTTTACTATCAGTGCCAAGGACAAAAGGCAAATTTTAAAACATTTTCTTTTATAGCATTTCTTGGGTTTGAAGAAAGCACCACAAGCATTAGGGATCTTTTTGCTTTTATGTGTATTTGTGTTCGCATTGTAGTTTGCATGATATTTGTATTTTCATCCAAGTTTGTCTTTCTGGCGCCTCTTTCATCCTATTCACTCAACACTGGGTTTTCCTGGATTCTTCTTGTGGTTGTACAGATGTGTGTGGTCTGATACTTGAAAAAAAAAGAGTCCTTTAGCTGGACATGTGTACTATGATTTTACAGGGCCATGGGTAGCTCTGCATTGGCAGTCAAGTGTCAAAGACCCTGTCCATCTCTGACGCTGTAAAAGAGGCTTGAGCAATTTTAGGAAGTGCTGAGGATTCTCCCTTTGAAAAGTCAGCCCTTTATTTAAAGATGGGTCAGAGCAGATGCTTGGGAGCTAAATAATCCCTTGCACTGCAGATCTCAAAATCCCTGTCTTTCCATGCATGAAAGTGGTTGTCACTAACAACAGGGGGATAAACCCCAACATAAAGGTGTAAGAGATAATATACTTGCAGATATGCTCACTTTATTTAGATAATTGTAGGAGATGCAATATGCTCACTAAGAAATGTGAAGAAAACTTAGATTTACAGGCATGCCTTATATTCATGTAAAGAAAGATTTAGGGGTATGGTGTTCAATTCCCTGAGAACAACCACATGTGTCGGAAGCTGAACATTAGAGTAGCTCATGGACAATCTCAAAAGGGAAAATTAATGCTCTGAGGAACAAATATGCTGTAAGTACCTTCTTTTCTTTCTTTTACTTCTCCTTCTTTTCAGTGAAGCATTCATTTAAGCCTCACTTTGGATCATAGCTTCTTCACTCAACAACTCCAAAGTGAATTTTAAATTGATACTATTTTATAAAACTTTCTAGCTTAATTTTGCTCAGAGCAATTTAAGATAAAATACCCCCTGACATCCTTTGATGTGTAAAGCATCAGACTTTTAGGTAATGTTTCTCCCTTAGAGCAACAGAAAAGTGCAAGGGCCTTTAGACAAATACTCTACAGGAAACCCTGCATCACCAAGGTGTTTAGCTAGCACACAGTGGCTCCTGAGAGCACCTTACCCCAGCCTTGCCAAAGGATACTAATAAAAGCAAACCTTGTCCCAGTGCCCCACCCAGGGGAATTTTTCCCATGCACCAGTTTCCCAGAAAGCATACATTTGGAATGCTGGTTCTCCTGGAGCCTGTTAGCTCATAGTGCTGAGTGTGGCTGAATGCTGCCTCGCATGGATACCAGCCAGTGACCACTGCTCTCCCCAGACATTCCTCCTTGCTCTTCTCTGTGGTACCTCACTGATCTTCCCCTCCTCTGAGGCATTACTGCTGTTAGTGAGGCACGTTAGGTGATGACAACGTTACTCGTGACTTTCATGCTCTTGGATCTCTGGCTAGAGGTGAATTACTGCTGTCATCCTGATAGCCAGCATGTGAAGGGCTGGCAGGAGGAAAGGGTGACCTGGGGGCAGCCCTGCTGGCGCAGCTGAGCAGGCTCCCTTCAGAGGGGACTGACCCTACTGCAGCAGAAAGGCTCATCTATTCTCAATTGACGCAGCTTGTCCCTGGAAAGCCGTATTATTGGCATCACTACACGGCAAAAGATGGCTATTATTACATACTTTGCCTGCCATAAAAAAAGGCTGCTCATCAACGTTTATCAAGGTTTAGAAGCTAATGGTGCTGTTGTTGGCTGCTGCTGGTGCTTTGCTCCTTGCCTACTGTGTGACTTGCATAACAGCAAGTCACTTGCATGGCCTGGGAGGTGCATGCAAAGGATGGGGCCAATGGACTCCCAAAGTCATGTGCATTCACATGACTCAGGAAGACACCCGAGTCTCTGGATGTGTTTCAGTATGATACATACCATGCCTTTCCTTGTGTGTGCATTTTGTGCCCTGGGACTCCTGCAGGAAAGGGCAGTCAGCTGCTCCATCACACTAGTTTTGGGGAAGCTGATAAACACTATGGTGTCCATCAGATCTGGGAACATGTTTACTGCTAGCCTAAGGCAGGGATTACACAGATGTCTACTGTGTGGGGTTTGGAGACATGGGAAACAGTCCTTTACCCTACAAGTAAATTCATAGCCAGGTATGCAGCAAGCTTTAGTGGTGTCTCACTTGATCTCATGAGGTATGAGCAAGCCAGGCCAAACAGTAATAACAAAAAGTATCAAGAATGATTTTTGTTTTCCCTCTGAAGCATAAAGCAGGAGGACGTTCCTTTCTCAACAAACAGGCAGACGGACGGTGAACTGGACCTTTTTGTTGTACAGTCTAAGCTAGACAAAATTGCTATGTATATTTTCCTAATGATCTTACCAAGGCCCTGCGATAACACTGTCTCTTCTGGCCAGAATAATAATAGTTTATTATTGCTGGGCATTTTATCATCTCTTCAACAAGCTCTGACTTTTAAAGACAGAATAATAGAGGTTTAGGGTTTTTTAAAGATTTCTCTTACCAGTTATTTGGACCATGGCTTCAGAGCATTCCAGAAAGGACTACACACAGAAAACAGGGCCAAGTAACAGTGAAAATGCTTTCTCTTCATGCAGAATTTGTGGGCAAAGACATGAGACCCTGCCATTGTGATAAAGTGTTAGGAGCCCAGGACTCATAAATTTGAGGCCTTGGGCAACTGATTTAGCCTTTTTTTGATTCCTCTAGTGATAGTATGACAATACCTCACTTCCCTAACAGGCCTTAGTGTGAGCTCATTACTTAGTGTAAAATGCCTTGTAGATGAACACTGCAGTTGACAGCAGAGGCCAGATTCTGTTCTCATTTATATTGGCCCAGTTCTTATTAAAGTGAATTGAGGCTGGGCCAGGGAAACTCAGAGGAATACTTGGCTGCAAGTGTAAAGTACCATGACTGATCTGTATGTGCAGAGCTCCCCTGACACAGCTCCTCCAGCGAGCTCTCTGGTCTTTGCTTGCACGGAACCCCTGTGCTTATTTTATTTTGTTGTTGCTTCTCTTTTACATTGGCTACCAAGGACCTGGTACTGCTCTTGATGAAGGCAGCAGGCTTTGGCTTGGTTTGGCTGGGTGATTTGCCATCAGAGGCAGTCTCCATGTTCTGCAGTGCAGCAGGCATCACCTTGGGGCAGGAGATGCAAAAGTGTGGGAGCCATCTGCATCTAACCCAAACTCCTTGGATGAACCAGTGCCAGCATGTGGAAACAAACCCTGGAGAAGTCCTCTGAGTCTGGAGAAACCTGGGTTGCCTGCTGTAGTTGTCATCTGGTAATGGTCCACCATGTGAATTGAGGTGTGGGCAGGCAGCGCATGATGGCCAGGCCCTCCCCACAAGAAAGATAAAAAAATGGGAAGCACTGTGTCAGCATGATGAGGAGGTTTGACCTTAGAGGCTGTCTTCTCTCTGGTTTTGGGGATGGTGGTACCAGGTCAGTCAGGGTGAGGGGAAGGTGGCCCCTGCACCCGCCAGCCATATGGCTCTGCAGAGGCCAGTCAGCAACACATAGCCTGGTCCCTCCTCCTCTTCTGGGGTACTTTGATTATAGTGAAAGGCTGTAAGAGCTAGGGAAATGAAAAGATTGCTCTATGCTAAATTGATGCTCGAATTGTGAAATACTTCTAAGAACTTGCATCTCATGGGGGGTTTCATCTGAGCTGTGTTTGAATGAGTCTGGTACTGAATAAGGTGGTACCCTATCATGCACTGCATCTGAGCATAGGCTACTCTGAAGCAGCATTACTTCATGGTAATATGTGTTCAGGGTTTATTGAAGTTGGAAGAGTGCAACCCAGATGTTTTCTGATGCTAGAGCACATGTGTTCTTTAACTTCTTTTACCCCCACTTCAAATCCAGACTGATGCTTCCTGCAGTGTCTTCCTTCATTGCAAGCAAGAGCTTGAAACTAGCTCATGATCAAAAGCTACATTTTGACAGTTCAGGTGCAATTAAATGTAAGTACCTGCAGTTTAATATTAAATATATGATCAAGTGGGAGCATTAAACTAGAGCCACAGCACTTTCTTGCAGATCACATAGTTAGATATCTAAATAGTTGCATTTGCAGACATAAAATTGAGCTCAACTCATTGGAGGCTTGGGTAAATCCCAGCTAATACTGGATAGCCAGCCACTCCTATAACAATATTTTTCTTTGGACATAAATCTCTTAACTTGCTAAAAGGGAGCAAGGGGCAAGTATTCAGAAAAAAAAAAAGGTCTTTAATCATGGACTAGATATAAGAAAGCCAGACAGCTGCTGGATTAAAGTGGTTTTGAATTGAGAACATTTGCAGTATCATTGGTATTTGCACTCAAAGGCTTCTCTCGGAATTAATATCTGTCTGAGCATGGAAAAGCAAGATCACATCTGCCTTTAAAATTTGTACTCTGGTGGATTAGAAAGAGAAATGTTTAATTCACTCTTTAAAAAAAATAAAAAATAAAATAGAGGAACTCTATTTAAGTGATATGTCCAGTGGGATCCGGACAGGATGAATACCAGAAACCTCAAATGTTTGTTAAGGTAGATGAGAAGAGTAGCTGCTCTCGAGTTTCCCCAACTCCTGAAAAAAGCACTCTCAGATTCTGTTCCTCTTCTATAAGGGATCATTAAACATGTTCAACTGCAAAAGAAAATTGATGAAAGTGCCATTAATCCAAGTCAGTATTTCTATGAGGTTTGCAAGACATGGTTGGACACTGGAGTGACAGGTAAGGTTCGCACTGGAAGAAATATGTGATCTGCTCCATGGCTGCACTTTCCACAGTTGTTCCTCCTTGCCTTCGCTCAGAAAAAAATAATTTGTACTCTCTTGTGAAACTAATGCAAGTATTTCCTCTTTTGCTGCCATCTCTTTTCCTGCTGGATTGATGAGTATTGCGGACACTACTGATGTTTTGTCTCAGGTTGAAACTCAATAACAAGCTCAAATCAGGTTTAAGAAAATTAATCAGTAGGCAGGACAGGAAGGAAACACACCAATTTAAACCTAGAAAACCACATACCATAGTGTAGTTGAAGGGTTTAATGCCTTTCTTTTCACTGTGAAACTGGGGACATGAACTTTCAGGTGTCTCAGCATTATTAGGTACAAAAAAATCAAATTGTCACAAGGCAATTGCTCTTAATGAGGTGAGACAAATGGTAAAACACCACTGAAAGGAAGACTGGTGAAAGCTGTCCTGAAAGGCCAGAGAAGACAGGTGAAGGGAAAATGAAATCAAGACTGTGAAATGCCAGCCCTAAGCAGAGATCTTATGGCTGGAGTAACACAGGAAAGGTGGAAGGAGTTTAGCCCTGCACTGGAAGTTTCCACCAGGAGTTATAAAAATGGGGAGAGTGTACCCTGGAAGGTTTTAAATACAAATTCTTGCTCAGCCCATTGCCCAAATGGTGCAGTGCTGCCTGTAAATATTGAAACATCAATTGCCTGAAACGGCTGGCTGAAATGCCGCTGCCCGAGTACTGTGAGCAATGTGTTTGTCAACATTATTGCAGGGGAAAGCAAGCCAAACTAATGACAACTGCCAAAAAAGTAGAGCAAAAAAGGTATACTTCCCCCTGTGTGTCAGAAGCTGACTCCATGCCAGGCTCTGTCAGGATGTGAAGGCAAATATGCCCAAAGGCAGCAGAGTCCCCCCCGCAGGCCTTCATTTCCTGCCTTTAGTACTTTACCATGTTTATATTTGGCCACACATAAGGGGATGGTGATAAGGATAGATTCATTCTTTTGTGGAGCAAGAAGGAAGACAGGACTGCTAGAAACATCTGTTATTTCAGATTTTGGGGCTGGAGATCTCTTCAATCTTCTCATGGTCCCAGAACCAGCCATGGGAGCTGAGGAAAACCTCGCTGCGCTTCATTCTCCAGCAGTACCCTCCACACATGGGTTAAAGAAAACTTAGAAAGCTATAAAGTTTTCAAATGTACCAGGAGGTAGCTTTTATCCTCTCTGGTTTGCATACTGTGAACCTGAAGCACTGAAAAGTTGGTTTTCATAGTTTCCTGCTGCTTGACACCTGCACAAAAGGTTGGGGTCTCAGAAGCACTTCTAGTGCTCAGGAGGAAGCAAGGGCAACTGCTCTTTCTCATAACTTTGAATAGCAGCCACTTCTTTGCTAAATTTGCTAGCATGCATATGCTGGCAAAAGTCAGCACTGAACCTGACTACAGTAGAGTTTTGAATCTGTTCTCTCAGCACTAGATAATGCCTCTCATTATCATTGTGGTTTTCCCCTCCCCAATGACTAACTGCGCTGGGAATAAATCAGTGACATGCTAGCTGGCACGCTTTTTGGCAAGCACAATCACCATGAAATTTGCATTATTTCCCTCCTTCTGCCTAGCCTGCCCGCTTAGCAGCATTCCTCTTCCTCTTGGAAGCAGATCCTTAACTGGGAGAGTCATTTACAGTACTGGCAAATGTCTCAAAAGAAGCGTAATGGACAGAGATATCTCAGTGGTCAGTGAATAGAAGACCATGCTGCTTAGATTGGCTTGATGGCTTTGGGCAGGGAAGAAGCGGTGATTTCTTTGACCTATGATTGTGCTATAATCATTTCAGGTATAAGTGAAGAGCTGGAACGTCAGTCACTGAAAAGGAGCTGGTTACAGGAAATTTCACCTGATGTATCCAGTAATACTTTTGAACCACTGACCCGGATTCAAACACACAAACTGCTCTGTACTTGGTGCATAAACATATGTAGAGCTCTCTAGACTTTGCACAGTTGCAATACAGTGTGTACTGCTGCTGTATCCTTGACAGTCTTAGCACAGTGAAATTACTTATTGCACTTGAAGTGCTGAAAATAATACAGCCATATGTGTAACTGCTGTGTGTACTTCATAAATGAGATAGTGCCACCGTAAACTGTGAAAATAATGCAGCTGTATAAAATTAGAGTGACGAATGTGTGCTAGCCTGCAGTACTACTAGTGCAATCCAATGCTGATACCAAAGCGTTCCCCCAAAACCAGGGGTGTTGAAACCTACTTTATAGGGAGGCAACTGTTCAGTGTGCCCTTTGCTTACAGACAGAATACAACGCTTTGGTTGGTAGGTTTGTGTTTTTCCTTTCTACCCAAATTCTTGGATTTTGGTGGAGGTGGGACTGTTAACTACTGACATTTCTATTATGATGGTGACCCTCCAACATAGGTGGGCTTGGCTTCAGTTTTGAGAAAAATCACCCATCCTGGCCCATAGCCAGCTGCTGCGGTTAGGAGCTCACAAGTGTGAAAAGGGGCGCAGCAGAGCATGGCAGTGGGGGGTATCAGTCTCGGCTGCATTCCTCCCCACTTCTAAAGCCAGAGAAAATCCTCAGTTTAGCAGGTCATCACCGCCACATCCATCTGCATGCAGCTCCTCTGGGAGTCAGTCTGGGCAGACAAAGGGCAAGCTGGAACCGGGGACGGGACGAAGACCTAGGCCGTTAAAAGCTGATAGCGGAAAGACAAGGAATAGGATTACAGTGAAATGACACCCAAATAAGGAGACAAAAGACGGCGAGTGAATCCTAATGACTCAGAGGAGGGAGAAGATGGGAACAAAGACCGTGATTGCTATCAGCTCCTAGAAGTAACGTCCCAGACACATCTCAGGCTATCACATGGTTGCCCTGAGGGAAGGGGCTTTCCTAGCATCCTTTCCTGGGACACTAAGGACTAGGTAGCGAGTGAAACATGTTCACATGTTGGTGACAGGGAAACCTGGCATACCTCCTGAAGAAGACAATGGTGATGATGACAGCAAATTATTTTTTATTTTTAAGTAAAATAATCTGCGGCTGCTACAGTGTTGCAACATTAAAGATGAAAGTTTGGAAGCAATTTAATCTCTGGCCAGAGTGACTACACTGCTGGATGTTTCCTGAAAGAGACACACTTGGGATAAGGTTAGTTAAGCCATCAGCAGATAAACAGGGATTTGTTAGCTTCCCCATCCTGAGCAATCTCTGCAGGCATAGATGCATCACTGGGGAGTGACTGACTCTGTTTATTGATCTTTCTAACTATACAAAAACCTCTGTGGGTAAATAGCACCCATGGCTCTTTATCACCAGTGCCATAAACTGAGATACCACTCAACAACCTCACCCTCCATCCCAGAAGTGGTTAGCAGTGTGAGATACCTGAAACAATACTGGTGGGTCCTTATGGAAAGCCCTATGCCATTGCATCCTCTTCTTGCCTAATAAGCTACAAGTGGCTCAATGAAATGAAGTGGTGCACTACATGTACTCAGCCAAAAAAGACCACAGCTCATGGGCAGCTGGAATAACATTGCTTTTTAAATATTCACTATTTCCAATTCCATTTTTCATTCTGTGGCAACTGTGTTGTACTTCTCCATGGCTTAAAACATAGTGTCAACAAGAACCAACCCGCTCGTGAGGCTGTGATGGTACTTCAGCTGCAGACGTGACTACATAGCATCAGCTCCAGAGAGAGGTTTGTCATGCTGCCCTCAGCACTTTCTTGTTATATGGGATGTCTGAACAGGTAGCAGAAATACTAGGCTCTGGCAAGCAGCAACTCGCAACTGCTGCTGTTTTCACAGTTCAAAAATAATCCAATGTGAGGCAAGGACTGGCTGCACTGAAAGCAGCAGGAGCAAGGGATCGAAGGCCAACTCCCTCCTCACCTCAGATTTACAGCTTGGTCCTCCTCACTCATTTGAGCTTTTTTCCCCAAAGCCACCTGGCATTCTCCTGGAGCCACTGTTGCATGTCAGAGAAGTTTTCCTCGTAAAATAAAAAGTACAGCAAGCCAGCTGGGGCTGGATCTGGCAGGAGCAGGGTGCTGTATTTATAACACGTCAAAGATGAGGAAGGTGGTTACAAGAGTTCAAGCCAAATAATA
The DNA here is from genome assembly GCA_024733675.1 of Psilopsiagon aymara. NCBI lineage: Eukaryota > Metazoa > Chordata > Aves > Psittaciformes > Psittacidae > Psilopsiagon > Psilopsiagon aymara. The sequence continues at coordinate 27,419 of JANRGW010035371.1, forward strand.
TAATTCATAGCAGCAGGGAAGGAATTATGGGGCATGAGGTGAAAAGAAAAAAAATTGAAATCCTAGCTCTGAGAATGATGCTGCTTGTTCTAACTTTGATAAAGCCACAGTGAGCAAGATTGGAGCAACGTGGGTCAATAAGTTCTCCATAGAGAACAGCCCAATTTTAGACAGCTATGATGGGGTGGGAAAGGTGAAATCCAAAAGAGGGCAAGTTGGTCTCTCTCTCATGATTAAGTTTGGGCATTTGCCTAAAAGACGCTGATCCTGAGTTCAGAGCCTGTAGGCCACTGGATTTTTCCACTCCTGCTATAGTCTTGTCACGTGGAGTAGAAAACCTGCCTTCTGTCATCTGTCACTAGCAGCAAAAGAATAAGTGTAAAAACATATTCAGAGAAAGCAAAACCGTTTTGACTTTAAGATGCAATTGAACTCTGCCACACATAAGTGAATCCTGCTTTGGAAAGCTCTGCCTATAAGTATTTTCTTCATGTTCATTTGCCACAGTTTTTCTTTAGGCACAAGCATCATGTAATTTGAAAAAGACATAGTCTGCAGCTTTCAGCCAAACTCACAGTCATTTAGCAATGAATTTCCTAGTGTGTTCACTGCAATAGCTGTAACTTACTTACCCAGGAATATTCTTATTGATTATTGGGTTTTAGCACGTCATCTGAGTGTGGATATATGTTTCTTTCACTTCTCCCTCAGAGGATTTTTCCCTGTGTAGATCCATGTCTCCTTAGCGGGGCTCCTGGCCTGGGGTCAGTGGCAAGCAGCTGGGTAGGGACTTCCAGAAGAAGGTAGTTGCACCCATGCCATTTGAACATAAGCAATGGTTTGAAGACAAAGGTTAGGAAGATGCTGATGAAAGAAAACATTTACAGAGAAAAGAATAAGATAAAAGAGGTTTGGAAGTCTGCAAAGCATTGTGGAGCTAGACAGAAAGAGAGAAATGAGTAGAAAATTAAGAAACAGAGGGGAAAGAAATGCAGGTAAGGTAAAAATAGCAGAATGGGATTTAAAGGGAGAGGGACAAAGAGAGAACAACCTATGAGAAAAACTAAAAGCTGGACAAAGTAATGTATTATATGGGGACAACATGTCAGGACATTATAGCAAAGAGAGAACAAGAGAACAGAGGATGCTGCTTTCCAAAGAAAGAATGAGGAGAGAAATGCAAAGAAAAAGAAAAAAAAGCAACAAGGAAAATTGGAGGTGGAGACTGGAAGAGAAACAGAAAATGGTTGGAAAGGAATTAATATGTTAGAGGGAGAGCATGAAGAAAGCTGTGTAATATTAGGACTAGCAAAATGTGTTTTATTTATTCATGCTCCTTCTGGATTATTTTTTCCCTGGCATCTGCTGAGGGTCCAATTGCTGTGCACTCCCCTTCTTCCATGGAGGGCAGCCAAGCACTTCTCTTTGAGGATGATGAATGCACAAAGCAGTCTTGAACGCTTCAACTTTAAACAAAATGCTGTCCAAAGGCCCCTTCTGCCTTGGGCAGCTTCTCTCCAGCCTCCCTGGTGGAAACCTTGCAGCTTTGTTACAGCCCACATGTAGGCTCCCATGAGCTCCTTTCACAGGTTGGTCCATTATTAATGCTGAAATATGGATATTGGGATGAAATAAGTGAGAATCAAGCTAACCTTCCTTAGATAGATAATCTACCCTCTCCTCCATATCTTGCAGGCAGGTGGGTTGGGATGTCAGCTCTACCAGAAATCAATGTCATTATGGGACCCTCCAAGTCCCGTTGTAGCCGATGCAAAGTCCTCTACCTGTTTTAACTGGTGCAGCCCTGCAAGGCTCATACCCCTGAGACTGACACCCACCTGTACCCTTTGGCGTGTTCGGAGATTTGATTTGCTGAGCTGTTTATCCAGTGGGAAAGTCAGTCTTTTGAGAAAGGCAAAGATAAAAGGATTTTAATCCTTTTCTTTCTTCCCTTGAGTAAGGGGATGCCTTTTCCAAGCATAAAAAGGTGTTTGAAAGAAAAGCCTTTCTTCTCACAGGTAATTTTTATCAGTCCAGATAGTGACACGGGAGCTTTTCCAAAAGCTTCCTAGTGATTTAAGGGTGTAAGTCCCATCTGACTTCAGAAATGAGGCTGGGGTAATATTTTGCCCTTCGTCCTCATCTTCCTGCTCTTCAGCCAGATCTCTCAGGAGGTCTGTGCTTCTTTAACAGAAATGTGACTAATGGTTTCAAACAACTCCTTAAATCAAAGGCACATGTAGAAGACAGGTCACAGGACTGACAGACACATGGATCGGGCAAGTGTCACAGCCCATGGGTCTGCACTAGGAACCTCTGTACGTATGTTCTGGAAGCAATAGTAAATGTGATATAAGTGGGGTTGCACTGGAAAACAAGAATGCACTTGACTGGAGCTCTAGGAGAGTGTTAATGGGATGGATCTATGAGTTTAATAAAAATCTTACTCCCTCTTGGACCATAAGAAGGTCATTTGGAAAAAGTCATACTAACTGAGGGAGGCTGGGAAAAGATAGTGTTTTAGAAAGCTCTTCCACCCCCACGGAAGAACAGATATAGCTCTGACACATTACTGGTAGGACCCCTCCGAGCAATGAGTGTCTGCATTGCTGCAGCCACACGGGACTTTTAGCTGGTAGGTCCAAAATGCTCTCAGCACTATCTTGTTTCCAGCAGAGCAGGAGTGGAAAGCGCAGAAGGACATACAGCAGCAATTTCAGTCCACTGGAGTCTGTACATATTGACATAGTTTTAAATGCCACTGCCTTGGTGGATCTAGCCTGGAGACCTTTGCTTGCTTGTATAGTCTCCAAAGCAGGTGCGACTGAAATCCCCAAGTTTCTTCCAGGGGTGCGAGAACTTCAGGATAAGGCCCTGAATGAAAGACTGCCATGCAAGGATAGCCTCAACCAGGGCAGTCTGGTCAGGCATCCCTTGTAGGGACAGTGCTGGTTTTGATTACTTCCCAGCCACCATCAATGCCATCCCTGTTGCTGAGGGTGCTTTCATTTTCAGATGACCCAGTAAAAAAACAGGTTTACTTCATATCGATGTACTTAACTCGCTGTATTGTCTATCCCAGGAAGACCACGGGATTTCCTCCATAGCTTTGTTATTTCATTTGAAATGGTGGTGAATCTGCAGATGTAGCGATAATTCTAAATTACATAGTTTTCAGGAAGTGTCAAGATGAAGCACATTTACTGCCATGCTAATGTTGAGCACATAAGCATCCCAGCATGCTTGTTTTAACATGAGTGCTTCAGGTTTGACACTGAAATTCCAGCCCTCAGTCCTAATGCAGTTAACACTCAACTGTGTGAATAAAGTTACCCAGCTGAGTATGCTTCATGTAGCTTCTCATGCAAGTAAGGGCTGGCAAGATAAGCCAGTGGTTTGCAAATGTGTAGTATAAACAAGCCAAGTAAATAAGTCTGCATAAACATAGGGAATTCTACACTTTGCTTTATTTTCTCTGCTAAAGTACATGCATGGCAAGTCTTGTCTTGATGATCACTGGACTTTCGTTGATGGGCACAGGCTGAGAGTTCTGCCACCACAGGTTTTATAACACCAGTCAAAGGGCTGTAAAACACCCTGAACCTGATGGGTTCTTTTGTCCTAATGAACTGTGTTTAGAGTGTTTACACAGTACGATTTCAGCTTCTCAAGGCCTGTAACGTGAACTGTGGACTCATACTACCTGAAGGTAATACATATGGGACTTATGCTAAACTAGAGAAAATAACCTTTCTCCTACTGCATTCACTTTAATTAATGCAGAGTTGACTTGTACCACTTTTCTTTTGTGTAGTCTCTAACTTGTTGAAGCCTTATTTTTTTTGGCTAATATTTTCCCTGCCAGATGACCACCTCACTCTGATTCTGGATGGATGTTTCTGGCAGTTCAGCTCTTTCTAGTTTTGGGGTTTTTTTGGTTTTGTTTTTGTGTGGTTTCCCACCCACCCCCCACC